>RJWM01012859.1:0-55217 GCA_004363535.1 Dasyprocta punctata | reverse complement strand
GGTGTGGTCCCTCGTGGCGGTCAAAGGCATCTCACACAGATGCGCTTCCGGGGCAGGATGGGACATGAGCACAGTCTCAGCACGGTAGTTAGGGCCAGCAAACAGCCCTGCCTGCCCTGCCTGCCCTGCCTGCCCTGCCTGCCCTGCCTGCCCTTCCCTGCCCTGCCCTGCCCAGCCTCTGCCGGGACACCCTTGTGTAGGCCGGGACATGTAAGGGGAGTGCTGGGGCTTCACTCGGGGGACTGAAAACACCTGCTGACCGAGAGGAGACCATGCCAGACTGGAGCATTTCAAACAGTTTGCAGAAAGCGTAACTTCCCGCTCTGTGGCCCAGGAGCAGTGCGACTTCTGTGGAACCTCTCCGCCCAGGCTTGTCTCCTAGCTGCCCAGGGGTAATGCGGGTTTGGTACCCTTCCAAAGCACGTTGCGTATGATTAGCTGACCCTTCTCCATCAGATTCTATCAGAAAGTGAAGCAGCAAGGCCAGTCCTTCAGATACGGAAACTCAGGAGCCCTAGGTCGACCCCTCCGTGGAAACTGGGTGCCTGGCATTGCCCTTCCCGAGCAGAGAGCCAGCGTGTATCAGATGTTTGGTTCGATGGCTTTTTAATGAATGCATTAAAATTACTTGTCTCATATGTGTAAAATTCAGCCCACGCATTTTCCAAAGTCACCAGAGAAGACAAGCAATGCTCGTCCCTCCCTATCTCTCTTCTTAGCCTTTTGCGACTCCTTTTCCCCATCACATGTAACCTTGATGCAAATTAAGGCTGAAGACGCTGTTCCCACACATGTCATGGTGCAGCCACCCTCCATTCCAGAGTGACTGCGTCCTACCCCAAACCACCTCCGCGGTGCGGCTGCCCCAACACCTGCCCTTGTCTGTGTCCCCCTGACCTTGCTCTTCCGCGGCAGCTGCTCATGGCTTTTGTGCAGCAGTAAGATCCACAAACTTCCAGCCTCTGCAAGTGTAGACCACACCCACTGTACAGTTAACGCGCACTCTCTTCAAATTCGCGGAAAGGGTGAGAGGGGAAGGGTACAGGGGAACTGGATGGTGTTGTTTGCTGTAGAACCGGAGACTTCGAGGCAGCACTCTCTTCCACCTGCGTGCCAGCTACTCTCGTCCACATGCCAGCGTGGCTGAGGGGGTTCCCACACTGCTGCTGTTCACAAAGTGACCCTCAGAGCCACACCTGGCGGGTCTCTCCAGAAAACCAGCTCATGTGCAGATGATGGTTTCCTTCTTCCCGCAGGCGCTTGGTCAGATGGGGATGCTGCTTCCGGAGCACCTGTGCGCAGTGGGGTCTGCCGTGTCAAGCCCCTGGCACTCAGAGATGTGCTTCTTCTGGAAAAGGAGTCCTGGCAGCTATGACTCAGGGAGGCTGTTGAGCTGAGGTCATCCCGGGTTGTGCCCTTATTGGAAGACAGGAGGACACTCCGAGGAGAAGGTGGTGCAGACAGACAGAGACTGCAGAGGTGCAGCCCTATGCCAGGGGCCGAGGAGGGCTGGTGACGGCCACCAGGCAAGCAGGGTCTGTCCCCCCCAGCACGCAGAGCCTCCTGGCAGAGCTGCTGCCCGGGTGCCACACCGGAGGCCTCCAGACCGGTGATGGAGTGAATCTCCGCAGCTTTTTAAACTTTATTTTGTTCGCACGTGTTGGCAGCACCTTCTAACCTTCACCTCAGAGTGGGTATTCACGTATAAGATGCACCTCCATTCCGCGTCACTCCCCTCCCTCCCGCCCGGCTCCCTGCACCGCAATCCCCATTTGCATGGTCGTGTCTCCTTAAGCTCCCCTCTCTCTTGGTCTCTCGTTCCCATTTACACAACTTCTAGCTCCCTATTTCCTTTTATCAATCTTTTATTTCACTCTTCCTGTATACTTTCATTGCTCAAATGAGAGAAACCACCCAGTGTTTGAGCTTGTGTGTCTGATTTATCTCACTTACTATCATGCATCCATTTTCCTGGGCATGCCTCAAATTTATACTTTTTTATAGACAAGTAGTGTTCCATTTTTATATATAAATACCACAGTTTCTTTATTCTTTCATCTGTCCATGGACTCATAGGGTGCTCCCAGGATTTAGCTACTAGGAGTTGTACTGCTGTAAACACTGCGTGTATTCCAGAGGTATTTAAAAGAACTGTTACATTGTTTTCCTGTGTTGTCCTGAACAAATCCCCTCAATTCAAGTACATTTAAGGAGGAAGCTGGGACAACGAGTCTGCCCTAAATGAGAGAAAATCTGGTGCGATTGATAACGTCATATGAAATATGATCGACCCATTCTGATAATCCATCCAACAGACAGTCACCAAACGTGTACTCTCAGCCCCCAGCCCTGTAGCAAATGCTGGAGGAGACCCCTTTCCCTTGGTGAATTTCACTTTCTAATCTTGCTAGAATTCTGTGATGAAGGCAAGATGTGTTTACAAATATACAATTTAATGAGGGTCAGCTGGTGGCCCTAAAGCCTTTAAGGTTTGAAGCATTCCAGCCAGACGAATATTCCAAATGCGGATGGGCAACCAGCTCGGCACAAGGAATCAAAAAGTAGAAGTGAGCAAATGATTTTTTTTCCCAGTTTGGGAAACTGTAAATTAGAAATTATCTCAGGGTGACTTCTGTGAGCAAACTTTGTTCTTCGGAGCTGCTTGGAAGGAAGCGTCTCAGGGCCTCTTGCTTGCTGCTGCTGCTAAACTGGTCTCAGGAGGGAGACGCTGTCCGTGCTGGGGACCAGGAATGAATCAGAGAGGCCAGGGCTGGAGCACCGGCCAGGACCAGGCGCCGGGACGGCAGGCAGGAAGCAGCAAACAGAAAACAGCCAAACTTGTGCCATGATCCTGGGGTCTTTGTGCTGCCGGACCGGGTGTGGATTCGCCTCCTCGGCCTGTGAGGAGGGACCTTTGCCGCTGCGCCCCAGACCCTGGGCGACCTCAGCCGCTGCCCTGCGAGCTGACTGAGGTGTACACGGGTGGGCGTGAAGGGCAGGGCTGCCTGTGTGCTCCTGGGTGATTACTAATTGAAAAGATACTGCAGGGCAAAAAGAGATGGGCCGCTTCATCAAGCTGATAGGACACTGGAAAAGCTTGCTAAGCACAGACCACAGGAACAGACCCAGAGGGGTTCCTTAAAGCAGTCTGTGAAGTTACCGTGGAGCAAGTGGGATCTACAGAGGACGATGGTGGGGAAATTCGTGCTGACAATCTGAGGACCACCCTCGAAATCTTTTTTTAAAAGCACTCATTTAAGAAGATCTGTAGTTTGACCTACGAAGAATCTCCTTTTACTTTTTCCTAAAACCAGTATTTGAAGCCTGAAAAATTCTCTTGATATGTAATGTTTTCATGTGAATCAAAAAAGATTTAAATGTAAAAGTTAGAGAGAAAATCTCTCTTCTACCCTGACTTACCCTTGATATATGTGTGCACTCCTTTGTATCTTCTCCAGAAAAAAAAAAAAAGAAAGAAAGAAAGAAAAAAAAATAATAATCTGCGCCCTCTTCTGTGTTCTCTTCTTTTTACCTGAAAATCCTTCTGTGTTTCTACATAGGTTTTCAAGCCTGTGTGATATTCCATTGTGTTGAGAAAGGACAATTTATTCAGCAAGACCTAGTGAGTGTTTGGTTGTACTGAGTGCTCTTTTCCTGTAAACCGTGTTTAGCTGAATGAATGCTCCTACATCAGTTTATCTGTAGGCTAAAACTTCCTAAAAGTAGAGATACCGGTCAAAAGGTATGCAAATTTTTAATTTTAATAAATGGCACCATGCTGCCTCCCATAGTGGTATACCAGTTTGTAATGATGTAAAGTCATGCCAATTTTTGTTGTTATTTTTAAATAAATACCTTTCTGAAATGAGCCTTGTGCACCCCAGGCCGCTCTCCTCCTGTGGGATGGACTCCCTGGCACTGGGGTCACCGGGGAGAGGTGCAGGACCCTGGCGCTGCTCACTGGAAACGTGTGCGCACGGTCAGCTCCTCGGAAGCGCTCCTGCCGGGAAGGCGTCCTTTCCCCGACCTTGCCCCGCAAGACCCCAGCAGAGTCCCAGCCACGCGCGGTGCTGATGCAAGGTATTTGACTTTGTGGATAATGATAAATGGCATTTTAATTTACTGAAAGTGCAATTCAAGTTTCAGAAGTCTTACAGTCTCACTTAAAAATAATACCCAGCAAAAACAGCTACCCTTTTCCTAGGCAGCTAATGTAAATACTTTAATATAACAGTTGTGGTTAAATAACATTAACTTGATATTATGTAAGTATTTTTATAATCCTCAGTTTCGACCAGTTCCTTGGGAATGAAAACATACGATTTGCATTTGATAAAATAATTCATCCTCCTCTGTTTCCTTTGCTCTCTCTGAAACACAAAGTGCATTAATAAAACCCAAACTGTGAGAAATAAGAATGAAGGGTCCCCTGAAGCGATTCATCTCTACGGCTCGAGGAGCTCCTACATCACATGCGGCCGTGGTGGCAGCGCAGATCCCGAGATAACGTAGCTGGGGCTGGTTTCGGCGGTGCAGGGCAGTCCGTGGGAGACTTCAAGTGAACTTCTATATCAGGGCCTCATAATTTATGTGATCGTGAAAGCATTTTGGCTGAGCTCTCCTGGCTCCGCCTGGGCTGCGGGCGGCTGGCTGAGGACTCGCCGTCCTCCTCCTCTCTGGAACTCGCCCCGTCACCACCGAGCGCCACCCAGGTCCTAGGGTCCCAGCATCACGAAGGTGATGCACTGTACAGCACCTGACAGAAATCTAAAGTCACAGTAATTACAGGCGTGGAAAGAAAGGGGAGACATAAAGTCCAAGGAAGAGACCTCAGTGTTGATGGAGATCCGAGACTTACTAATTCTTCCCCAGTCCGGAGCTCACGATCGGGAACTGCGACACAGTAAGCGGTCTCTGGAGAATTCTTTTTCTGCTTTTTAGGAAGAGTTTAAACTGAAAAAAAGAGATAAGCTAAATTTTACCGTGGAATACCTCTGACAGAAGCAGGAAAGGAGACAGAGGCTGGAGGAGAGCTGCGTTGGGGAAAGAGCAGAGATGGCCAGGGAACGCACTCTGGGCAGAAGGAAACCGGAAACGGTCAGGAAGCACCGCGGCTGCAGGGCAGAATGCACAGCATGTGAATGTGGAGAATTCGGATGGAAAACTTAGAAAGCTGTATTAAAGGAGGCGCAGTCTAAACCCTTGTGCGCGGCAATGAAACCCTAAATCTCGCGGGATGACATGAACAGTTAAGTCCAAATGGGGACAGGGAGCTGGCGAGGGGGGCGGGAGACAACCGAAGCTCTGCGGAACCGTCAGTTTACAAAAGTCACGCCCACATCCGTTGCCTTTCTTTTTTTTTTCCTAATTAAGTGAAATTGAGGGAGTGACTTGTGAGAAGCACATCATTCTATGTAGCTTTTCTGAAAATGAAGCTCAGATGAGTTTGGATGAGTTAACCGTGAGGCACGTGGAGGTGGTGGACTGATAGTTTTCAATCATCTTGCCAGGAGCCAATAGGTGCGATCAACGCAGCCCATCAGCCGGGATCCCAGCGGGAAGCAGATGAAGCGCACAACAGAGAAACTGAGGAAAGTGGACTGAAGAACTTTTGCAAGGGCATGAGATGACCCCAGTAAAGAAAGAAAGAAGAAGGAGGTGCCCTGGGGCTGACTATAGCTAGAAAATGACCCACACTGGCCTGAAGGTCAAGTTGAGGGTGCAGTTACCTGGATGAACCAGAGGGGCTATGACTTCCAGACAAAAAAAGGAGCAGCTCTGAACTCCGGCCTTGCAGAGGCGGGCAGCTGAAAAGGACGGAGGAAACACGCAGCGCGGTGGGCAGCTGCTGCAGGAACACGTCTTGAGCAAAGCTATTTGTCCCGAAATTGGTTATGTCCTTGACACAGCAAGGCTCACTGCTCCAAAGCCAGTAAGACACCAAGGATGCTAGCTTGTCCCTTTGGTCCCCAGCTCCACAGGAGCCATCCTGACGCCTTGATCTCTTGGTTCACAGATGGCCAGGAGGAGGACAGCAGCACTGGGCAGCACAGGGCTGCTGTCATGGTTTACAGCTAGACACCCCCCAGCGATAATGCCATCAAAAGTGGGGCTTGGGGAGACAACTGGATTTGGGGGTGCACTTGCTTCTAGAAGTGGGGCCAGGTCAGAAGACCCAGTTAACTGAGGGTGCGATCAGAATGGTTCGTCTCCTTCTCAGGCTCCTTCCTCAACTCTCTGCTTCCCAGTCACCACACCGTGAGCAGCTGTCCTCTGCCCTGCCCCTGCGCCATGCCCACCAGCCTTGAAGTCTGCTTGCTGTATGCAGGCTGCAGTGTCTACCAGTCCCTTCTCCTTTAAGTTGCAGGTGTCAGTTCTGCAGCTCCCTCCCCGCCCCGTCTTAGCTTTACTCTTTCATGGAATCTTCAGCAGTATTTCCCTGCAGGAAGTGGAAGAGAGAGAATGTGGATGCATAGGTGTGAATCTATTGCTAGTACTTCTGGACAAAAGCATCTATTTGAAGCTTAAGGCTGGACAGTGGTGACTTAGTGCTATCACCTTTCTGAGATTACTTTTAAAATGACAGCATTTGACTGAAAGATGTTTCCCCAAATAGTATAGTTAATTACTGAGATTGGCATGAGTCATTGTCATTAAGAGAGATTTTTCTCTTTCCCTCTCTCTCTTTCTCTCTCCCTCTCTCTGGTTCTTTCTCTCTTACTCTCTCTCTCTGACTCTCTATCTCTGTCTCTGTCTTTCTGACTCTATCTCTCTGTGTCTCTCTCTGACTCTGTCTCTGACTCTGTCTCTCTGTCTCTCTCTGACTCTCTGTTTCTGTCTCTTCCTCTCTGCCTCTGTCTCTGTCTCTGTCTCTGCCTCTTTCTCTCGCTCTCTCTCTCTGACTCTCTCTCTCTATCTGGCTATTTCTTGGCAGGGTCTCACTATATAGTTCAGTCTAGCCTTGAACTCAATACATAGCCCACATGGGCCTCACACTCTGCAGGAGTTACCCTGACTCTGCCTCCTGAGACCTGGGAGTTTATCTCTGTCTTTCCTGTGTCTGGGCTTAACCTTCCCAGCACCCGCAGCAACGTTAGATCACTCTTGATGTCTTCATTCTTTTCAGCTCTGTGACTTCACACTTTCTGGTTTCTACAGACACCCGCAGGGTCTCTTTCTCTGAGACCTCCCCTACCTTACTTCTCTCCAGGCTCCTCTTTCGTCACCAGAGATCACGGAGGACCCTGGGTCCTCACCATGTGGTCGGGATGAAGGTTACGGAAATCCCAGCTGGACCTGCCCCCTTTCCCATGCTGTAGAGTTCCTCAGCTGCTATGGAGCCCTCATATTTCTGTGCTTCCTGTGAGAATCTTCTCTTCTGTCACGATGCCAAATTCCCAGCTCACAACTGGACATGCGACAGCCTGAAGCCACCCAAGAATTTGGCTAAAATCTGTCTCTCGCTGAGGGGGTGATCACATGATTCTTCTACCCTTCCATGCACACATTTGGAAGCAAAACTATTCCTGTGCTCAGATCTTATAGGTCAGTTAGGAATGGAAAATAGAACTTCAGGAGTGTGCTCTGCAGGACTAATCTAGAACATTCAAATTTAGCAGGAAAAAAAAAGAAAGAAAGAAAAAGAAAAGAAAAGAAAAGAAAACTCCAAAGAAAACCACCCCCATGAAACAAAAAGGGCTGATGTTCAAGGGTGAAGGGAGAAAGAAGGTATAGATCATATGGGTAGCAGAGGTCAGGAGGAGCCCCCAGCAGGATTCCTAGTGCTGGGTCAGGTTCCGGAGAGAAAGGAGAGACTGGGCTGGAGCCTATAAAGCGGGTTTCACCGGATGACATTAAAAAAAATTAAAAAGGGCTGGAGATGTAGCTCGGTATAAAGGCCCTGGTTTCAATTCCCAATCCATAAAATAAATAAATAAATAAATAAGTGGCAGCAGTGAATTCCCTTTTCCCCACGTCTACACGAGAGTACGTGATGACCCAGTCAGCACCCCTCTGTGAAGAAGAGAGTGGAAGAGCAGTGGCTGAGATACCTCCCCGACCTGTGCTCTGTGCACCGGCCGGAGGAGGTGGTGAGCCTCCTGACCTCCACGCCACGCTCTCCTTTCCTCTGTTCTGGAACCCAGCACAGAGCCTGACCTGCGGTCAGTTCTCAGTGCAGCCTCAGCTGTCCTGTGTTGCCACCTTAGGTGGGCCATGCATTGCTGCATCAGCAAATCAATCACTTAGAGGCAAAACGCAGTCTCTGAAAGTGTACACAGTTTGGAAAACACGGGAAGGTCTTGAGGGGGTTGGAAATGTGTTATATAGGAACATGAAACTGCTTAGGTGGTTTACATTAAACCATAAGCTCTCATTGACTGAGAGGTTTGCTTGGTTTGGGCAGTTGCCGGCTTCCTGTGCAGACTCCAGTGTTCAGTCCTATCTGTCGAGGTCACCAGTGTCCAGGTATTTCTGCATCTTTCTTGGGGCAAAGGGCAGGAAAGACCAGGGAGGGCCTGTGGGTGGGGTGTGGGGCTGGGCAGGGGAAAGGGTGGAGAGAGACTCTGCCTGGGCTTTGGGTGCCTTTGGGGAGGAGGGGTGCTAAGTCAAGCCAGCAGAGAGAAGGGTTGGCATCACAGCGCCAAGCCCACCAGTGCTGAGTGGGCGGAGCCCAACCGTCTGCCCTAAAGGAATTTAGATAACAAACAAGTAAGCAGCATTCCAGAACACGGAGGAAGTTTTGTGGAGAAAGCACGGCCGCACTGTGGTAGGGGATTATGAAGGGCTTGGACAATAGGAAGCAATGTGGAAGACTCAGCCACGAGGGCCGCACAGCACAGGAGCTCGGAGGACGGCGACACTCCGGGCTCAGCACAGCAGTGACTGTGACAGCTCCCTGGAAGGCCTCGGGCCGGGAGGCGTGGGACACTTCTCTCCACGGCGCCTGCCCCTTAGTTAGTCCAGTCACTGCTGGGGGCCTCTGTGGGGAGCAGCTCTCTGTCTCCACTTCCGGCACATCTGCTGAAGAAGTGAAAGTAGAAATAAATGATTGTTGTCTTTTTCAAGTTAGTCGTAGAATGTTTAGCCTCCTCCTAAGACTTGAGAACTATAACCATTTCCTTCTTCTGGCATGTGACACACATATTCTATACATGCTACTGTTCAAAACAGACTGAAACCCTGTTTTCATAAACCATTTCTTCTATCTAAATAGTTCTAACAATGTCACATATTTTAGCTTTTGAGTATGGACACGATATTGGCAAAAGTCACGTGAGCCAGCTGTAACAAGGAGAGGGCCCACAAGCTGGATAATATATATTTAAATAATCAAAAAGCAACAGCGGCTAAACGAGGCAAGTCCTGCTATGTGGCTTTGAAGCAGTGTGGAACCGTGTGGCATAAAATGTGTAAACTGGTACAGCAACTATGAAAATTAGTATGGAGATTTCTCAAAAAACTAAAACTAGAAATTCCATTCCACCCAGCTATTTTCCTTCTAAGAACCTTTCCAAGAGAATTAAAGACATCAAATTAAATAGCATGGGCATATTCATGTTTACAGCAGCACAACTCTTAATAGCTAAATCTTGGGAACATTCCGTATGTCCATCAACAGATGAATGAATAAAGAAAATGTGGTATTTACACACAATGGACCACTACTTTGTCATAAAGGATAGACTTGAGTGATTTGTAGGAAAATGAATGCAGCTTGAGATCTAAGGTTACATGAAATAAATCAGACAAACTTCAATATGGCATAGTTTCTCTTATAGAAGAAATTCAAAGTATATATTAATTAAAAAGCAAAATAAAAGCTGACAGTAACAGAGAGATAGATCTTTTGGAGAAGGAAAAGAAACCAAGAGATGGGCAGAGGGAAGAGAATGAAGAAGACCTGTGACATGCACGCACCAACTCGCTCCACGGAATGCAGCTCCTGCGTTCCACAAACACATAGTAATAAAAGCAAAACTTGAAATTAAAATTTTAAAAAATGTTCTTTGGAAAAAAATCAGAGAAAGGAGAGCGAGAAGGAGGCTTTCTGTCCTGGGGAGAAAGCCTGACCTCACCAGTCGGTCAGCCTCCTCAGTTTGGAGACACCCTTGATTTCAGCGGCTTTGCATTTGAATTCACAAAACTGGAATGAGAAACATAAAATGTGGGCCAGAAAAAAAAAATTAGCTGTGTGTTCTAATTGGGAGATATGATACGGGGAGACTTACTTAAGTTCTTACGTTTTGATTTGCAAAACAGGGCAGCAAGTTAAGTAGTTCTGTACTCTCCCACATATTAGGGTTTTTCAGCGGAAAGAAATTCCTAATAAAAAGTTTTCCACCCTCTCCTTACAGCTCAGACTATTTTAAGGTTGTGGTAATTCATTCTTGGGTGGTTAAATGTCATTCTCATTGGAAGGTGTCTATGTTTTTAATTTCACCTCCTTCCTGGACTTGGGACTAGGGTATAAAAAACAATGAGAACTTTGTTGAAGTTTTATTTTGTTTCAATTTATATTCTAACCATTTAAGAAATAGAGGATACATTTCATGGTAACATTTCGTTAATACAAGCAGTGGCTGCATACAACTGTTTCTTTCTACATTTTGGGTGTATTTGGAATGCTTAAAGATTAGGAATAAAATTATTGGATATACTGCATGAAAATAAATTTGAAATGCTTATGAAAAGGAGAACAGACAGCAAATGTGCAACACTTGGAAACACATAAATAGATTTTCATATGTTGACTAATATTTTATAGGATCAATTGTTAAAAAAAAATAAAATAAAAGACCAAACTATCTGGTATATTGATTCACAGGGTCACAAAATTCTCAGGCATCTACTTGGAGCTGAAAATGAAATTAAGTCAGGTCATCTCCAGGATAAGAAAAAGATTTCTGACTCAAAATTCTGCGTTCTACTCTCCTCTGCACCACTTAAGGCCCCGTTCATGCAAAGTCACCCTGCTGAAAAGGTAATATGCAAATTCACTAAAGAATACACGCATGTGCTCTTCGGTATTAGAGGCTACTTTCAGAAAACTGTTGAACCCATTTGGATCCTTTCCGTAGGAAGCTGACTTCCTTGTTTACCTATGCCAGTATCTTTTCTTTTTTTTAAGCGTCATTTGTTATTTACGTAACAGTGAGCAAAACCCCCATTCCTGGGAATGTCCTAAACAACAAAAACGCCTCTATAACAATTCCTGACACAGAGGACTTCATGGAGCAGTCTGCGTATTCATCAGCGGCAGATTCATTGCGCTTGCTGTTCAGTACCATTTCCTAGTGAAACAGTGCTGTTTTATTTGGCGGCGGCAGCTACTGGAACAGGACAGCAGTTGTATTCATGAAGCCAACGATTGGAAAGAATTTCCTTGCTTATTTTTTTCCTGTATGTGTGTGTGTGCGTGTGTGTGTGTGCGCGGGTGCTTGCATGCCTGTGCCTGTACTTGTGTGTGTTTTTATTCAACATGTTGGGTGCAAGGACCAACCTGTATTTATTTGTGAGAAATTTGAAAGCATGTCTCTATGCAGTTTATGATTTTTCTTGGTCACAGTTCTTTTAAATAACTACATATATTTTAAACTATTTAAGCAGTAGTTCTTAGTGCATCAAATTTGTATTACTGTTGTTATTTTCACCTTTTACCATAACATCCTTTAAAAATGAATGGTTAATCGTTTTTTAAGAAAAAAAAAGACAAAAATGGAAAGCATGGGAGGGAGAACCTAGTTAAAATAACAATATGATTGCTCCAATCAGGTTCCATTGGACATCAGGTGAGTCGCAGGCTTTACAGAGAAGAGGCGGATTCACATTTCCCACCTCCTCTAGGTCATCTCACCAGTCGTCATAATATAAAGTACAAATTAGCACGTTACTAATAGTGTGCTTTTAACAGATGACTCTTCCGAGCAAACTCTGACTCTTGCCCTGTGAAGCTGTTTCTCTGACGCTCACTCTTGGCTCTCAAGCTATATTTAATTATCTCCACAAAAGAGTAAGTGATTGTAATAAACGGGAGCAATTCCTTTTTCTCAATATTTGATTCATTTTTCTCTCATTCAAGAAAAATGCGATATTTAGAGTACTGGAGATGTAATGTGATCTCATAACTTTGCTCTTTTTGAGTGGATGTGGAGACGAGCGTGCTTTGATTTATCTTGATAAGGTTGGTAAAGTTTTGTTGTTATTGCCGCCACTGCCGCCGCCGCCGCTGCTGCTGATTTGTTTTTAAATTCAATTCTCAGTCAAAAATAGTTGAAGAGCCTTTTGCTATGCCACAGGGACAAATCCTGTCAGGTATTCCATGGAATTGAGCAATGATCTCCAATCCCTCTTTACTCTTGTTTATCTTAACCTTTTTGAATAATCCTTAAGATAATCAAGAAGTTATTAACTCTGCTGTTTAAACACAATGCACAGGAGTGACATTCAAATTTAAAAGCTACTTTAAAAGAATCACAAGGCAGAAAGTGACCTTGGTGTGCTTTGAATCTGAGTCAGAGAGCATTTAAACTCTGCCAGAATAGTTTAACCTCTTCCTTAAAATCTCCAGGAAATAAAATGATTCTGTTTCCCAGAGAGACTCACTGGGATGTGTCACACCTTCCCTCAGGGAACCAAGATGTCCAAATCAAACTTTAACAGAAGCATGGAATGCTTTTTAGTGATGATCTTATGAATAATATTTTCGCATCAGTGTAAGGAACAAAGAAACTTGAGATTTGGAGACCAGCCCTGCTGGTGTTGGATTCCGTGAGCTGGAGTGTCCTCACAGAGGTCAAAGTCACTCATTTCCGGTCCTCATACACTTCCCGTGAACTGCACACCGCTCAGGATGGGCCGGAAGAGTCATGCAGGAGGTCCCCGCATGAACTGCCTGCTCACACAGGGTGTCCAGCACATTCAAACCCCTTTGTGCCATGCCAGACAGTCATCTCAGAAACAGCTGTATGAAACTCTTGAATTTTTCAGAGGGGATCATAGACTCCCAGGTAAGTCCCATGATGTAAAATTGAGTCCGTGCTCCTAAGGACTGTCCTCTACCCGCAGCGTTAACTTGATGAAGATGCTAAAGAGAAATATATTCCCCAGGAAGTGCCTACAGAGCTTTAGAAGCCATGCTGACTCTTCGGAACCTTTCAGGTCTTACAAAGATCCTTCTCAAAAATTTATTAAGATAATCTTATCAGTAATTAAAACTGGGTGACAAAGCAGTTATGGAAAGATATTCAATACCACATATCGTAGGAAATTATGGACTGAACCAATGAGATAGGTATCTCTACATGCACATTAGAGCTATTAAAATTCAAAAGACTGACAACAATAAATGCTGGTGAGGACATACACAATGGGAATTTTCATTCATTGCTTCTGGGAATGCAAAATGTCCCAACCCTTCAGAAGGCTGATTGGCAGTTTCTTACAAAGCAAAATATATTCTTGTGAAAACATTTAGCAATCACCTTCCTTAGTATTCACCTGTGTGAGATGAAAGCTTAAGTCTACAGATAAAACTGCATATAGATATAGAAATTTTATTCAAAATTACTAAAGCCAGAAGCAACCAAGATAACTCTCCCAAAAGTGCATGGATACATTAACTATAGTGTATCCATACAGTCTAGTAGAATATTACTCTGTGTTTAAAGAAATGAGTCATGAAATCAAAACATGAAAAGACATAGAGGAAACTTATATGCATATTACTAAGGGAAAGAAGGTAATCTGAAAAGATTGCATAAACTATGATTGTAACTCTCTAAGATACTGGAAAAGTCAAAATTAGAGAGTCAATGAAAAGATTAGTGGTTGCCAGGAATACACCAGAAAGGCAGAATTAATAAGTAGAAAATAGCATTTCTTTTAAAATTAGTTTGTGTGATACTATAATGACATAATATGATGTTATCACTTGTTCAAACCCAAGAAAGTGTGCAATGCAAAGAATTAGCCCAAATAAAATCTATAGGCTTTAGTTCATACGAAAGCATCAGTACTGGCTTATCAATTTTAATGAAATACAAGATGTTAATAAGGGAAATTAAAGGTTGTTGTGAAAGGACTTTATGGGAACTGTATCTCCTTCAAACAGAAAAGAATAAAAAATATGGTATAATGATCACTGTCTTGTTTACTTTTCGCTCATTGCGGAGACAAAATACCTGACGCCCAAAGTTAGGGAAGGAAAGGTTTATTCTTACAGTTTCTCAGGAGTTTCAGTCCGTAAGTTGGCTCCAAGGCAGCATGGGATGACGGGGCTACAGTTCATGGCAGCTGCAAGCTGCAAGCCGCAAGCTGTGCTGGCGAGAGAGAGCAGAAGCACGGAAGAGCAAGAGGAAGACCCGCCTTCCCTTACACTGTATCTCAGCTCCACCCCTGGGCAGGTGTAGTAGTCACGTCAATAATCCTGGCGCTAGACAACAAACTGATCACAAGCATCAGACTCAGCCCCATCAAAAGTACATGAGGACTTGGGGGTACATAGTATATTACCCGATACAATCACATATACGAACTAGCTATTTATAATGCAAGGATTGCTTACTGCTATCTTTTGAAAATATATCTGCATTCTTCTCAGGGCTTTGTGGAGAGTGTTTTCATTCAAGCAACTATCGCATGCTCTACCATCCCTTCAAACAGTCACATCATGCCATGTATACATGTGTGAAAACATTAGACAATATCCTATTAATATGTGTAATTTTTATACTTTTATGTATCACTTAAAGTTAAATAAATATGAACAAATAAGAAAAACTGCCAACCAATGGTAGCATTTCTAATGCAGATTTCATGAAGGTTCAGCCACTCAACTTGGTAATTTTCTAGTGACTCAGTATTCACCATGAACTGTGGATTCTCTGAACAACAAAAATAAATCTACTGTAACACTAAGGATAAGCATTTCAGTACTTAACACTGCAAAACAAGATGAAGAAATTACTAAGAAGAAAGACAAAGAATTAAGAACTAGCACTTAAGGATGTTTATATTAATTTATTTTTAGAACATAACTCCTATCTTTTGAAACAATGTCTTAAATTTTATACATAGTGTCTTATTGTGAAGTTCAGGCTGATCTTGGACTTGCTATGCTGCCTAGGCTGGCCTCAAATCCTCAACATACCTACCTCAATCTCCTGAGATCTGACATTACAGACTTGTATCACCATGACCAACTTGAAATAAGTTGTTTAAACAAGAAAAGGAAGAGAGAAAATTGCATGAAACCAGACAAGAGTCAGTTACTTTCACTGTGGTAGTGATACACAACGTCCTAAAGTGAAATGGTTTGAGGGCACTGATATAATTTTAGTATATAAGATGTTTTTCCTTTCAGGATGATGCAAAAGTTAACCATGAGAAATTTAGATGTGGGAAAGCGACATTAACAAGATGGCAGAAGAGAAAGTAGCAGGCTTTTGTGCCACTACAAAGAGTTAACAATTTGGCAACTTTCCCTAACAGAAAATAATACTAGAAGAACTCAGGAGTCCACTTAGAAAGATACTACAATATGATGGAAGAACCCCAAGAATAATCAGAGAAATCAGGAAGGAATATCAGTTTGGTTTTGCATGTGTCATTTGATCTCCAAGTCAGCAACCTCATCATGGAGAAGGACCTCCACATCTCAACAGCATCCCTCACAGAAGGAAGAAAAGTAGACTGAACAATAGGCACTCTACCTTCCTGCGGCATTGCCTTAATGATGAGTTTCAGTCTGACATCACCAGGATCTTGAAGGAGATAGGCAAAGCAGAGACATCTGGAGGCAGCCGGGAATTATTTTAAGAAGAGAGATGGGTGGTATCAGAATTGGCCATGTGTCAGGAATCACTGCAGTCCCCACAGACTTTCTCTGCACAGGGCTCTAGCTTCAAAGACCAATAACATCCTTCTCCACCAAGAACCTCAACACACTTGTGGCTGCCATGCTCCCCATAGCTTTATCAGCTGTAGCCCTGGACCAACAGCCATCAGGCCCACAGAGGATGCTTTGCAGCATGCACCAAACACCTTGCAGATTTTCACCTCTGCAGTCTCTAGGTGTTGAGTCACCACTCCACAACCCCATCCTCACAGGTGCTCCTAGCTCCTGCTCTTATAGGAACCCTCATTCTCACCTCCAAGCTTGCTCCCACAGCTTGATCTTGAACATGCATGAGCATCAATAGCTCTAGCTCAGCATCCCAGCTGTCCTAACAGACTGTGTGTGAGCTGACCATACCACTGCCACCAGCAATCACATAGGCCATGCAGCCATGTGTCAACCTTCACTGCCACAGGTTTCTTGGTAGTTCATATGAGCTACTGCTATGGCCCACACTGTTCTACATGGCCCATCATTGACCCCTACTGCTACCCTCATGCCTGAGGTTCCCTGGGAGCTGAGCATATGCTAATCACCAGCTCGGGCCCCTTCCCCCTAAACCCATGGGGAATGATGAGGGCAGCAGCACAGTTCTCACATCTGCTGTAAACCTCCTAGGGTTATTGCAAACAAGAACAACACATTGTAGGTGTCATGAGCTCTGGTTGCCCAAATCAGCAAGACATTGTGTCTCTGGGCCTGGAGCTTCAGATTAAAGCTATTTCTCACTAAATCACACTAGAAGATCTAGAAAAGGTAACTATTTCTTGAAATACATAGATGCCTTTAAAATAGTCACAAGGATCACAAAAAAGTCAGGGAAATATAACATTGCTAGAGGAGCATAGTAAACTTACTATAACTGTGGGGGATCTGTGAATTTCTTGAAAATAATCCAAAATAATTATTCAAAAAAAGCTCAGAAAACTATAAAAAAACACAGATAAAGAACTTAGTGGTCATGAAAATAATGCAAGAAAAGAATAAGATAAGAAAGAAAATACAAGAGTTTAAAAAGAACCAACAAGAGATTTTGGAGCAGAAAAATACAATGATTAAAGCAGAAAATAAAATAGAAAGCTTCCACCAAAAATAGAACAGCTCAAGCAAGAGATAGAAGGGGTAAACTTGAGGATACATTATTTGAAATCATATAGCTTATTTTTTCAGAAAAAAAAGGATGAAAAGAAATAAAGGAAGCCAATGAAAGCCACATGATGTCATGAAGACAAGTAATATTTGCATATCAATGTTTTTAAGAGAAGATAAAAGGTGGAATGCAAAGCTGTGTTGTAGAAATAACCTTTGAATGCATGACAAATTTGGGAAAGGTGAGCATCCAGGTACATGAAGCCAAAAGTCATGTAAAAATCACCTAAATTTTTGCCAAGTAATATTAAAATCAAATTGTCAAATGTCACAGAAAAACAGTAAAAAATTTTGGTGGTACTGGGGACTAAACCCAGTGCCTTCACACTGAGCTACATCCTAGTCCAGTTTTTACATTTTAGTTTGAAATAGGAGCTCACTAAGTTACTGAGTTGCTCAGACTGGGGTCCAGCTTGTGATCCTCCTGCTCCAACCCCATAGAGTGCTGGGATTACAGGTACACACTACCATGTCCTGCTAAATATAGACTTTTTAAATCACCAAGAGGAAGGAAAAATGATCACATACAAAGGAATAGTAAACAGGATATCAACAGGAATCTTTAGGGCAGGAGGGAATGAAATGATATACTCAAAGTACTGAAAGAGACATACTGATTACCAAAAATATTTTGCATAGAAATTGTGATTTGAAAAAATAAGTATGTTTGAAACAAAATCAGAGGGTGCTCATTTACAAGAAATGCTAAATGGAAGTCTCCAAGTTGAAATAAAAAGTCTGTAATTAGTAACATGAAAATATACAAAAGTAAAAAATTCACTGGTGAATGTAAATATATGAGCAAACTCAGAATATCCCAATATGCAATATGCTGATTATTGTTACTCTCCTATTGGCTTGTTGTGAAATTGTTTTACCTTAGTTTCTTATTTTTCTTCTCTTTAAAACAAAGAAAAAAAATAGAGCACTCAAAAAAATTAAAAAAGAATGACAGTGAGTGCAAAAAGAAAAAGATCAGCTGTGTCCCATAAAAACAAAGTCATAGCAATAAAGTTGGAATCATTTCAATTGGTAAAAAAAAAAAGACATTTCTAACAATATGAGTCTTTTAATACTTAATTGTTGAAATAAAGATAATACACTGAGTAATAATCCCTCTTTAATTTTGATGTAAGGAATACTATTTATTTTCTTCTTGGAATTTTCTATTTTTTTTTATTTGTTGAAGAAAAATAAATTTATTGTGGCTGTTGCTTAGCTGTTTGGAAAGAAAATAATATCTCAATACTGTGTCACTAGCACACATAATTGCACCTCTAATAAAAAGGATAAATGATAAAAGTGTAAGAAATAAATAGACCTACAATAATTCATTAAGGATACAAAATATAAAAACTTATACTCTGTGACTCTCAAAAAATATTAAACAGGAAAGTGCAAATGTACAACAATTGTATGAGATCGAATACAAGTTCTTATCTGCTTTATATAGTATGGCTTAACATGTTTTATATAAGATTCACGGTAAACACTAAGTAAAATCAATGAGTATAGTCACTAAAGTAAAAAATAAATGTAGCAAAGCATTCAATTACTATGGTATTAAAATCCCAAAGGGGAAAAAAAAGCTAGAAATATAAACAGGAAATAAGGTTGAAAAAAATAACAAAGTAATGGTTAACTCCTGTTTTATTAAATATTTTTCTAAATATTAGTGCATTGAATTGCCAATTACAATGTGCAGAGTAGTTGAGTAAATTAAAATATGTGCATGTACCAACTTCTGACAAGAAATGTAAACATTATGTACTACACACATGTACTAACATTAAAATTTTTTAAAACTTAAATACATCCCAACTACATGCTGCCTATGAAAGACTCACTTAGGTTTAAGTAAAGACGGGTCTGAAAGTGCAGGGATAGACGTAGGTACACTACGCAGAAGAAAACGAAGAGAGAACACGGAGGGCTACATTTCCATAGAAGAAAACTTTGTCAAAAACTGTAAAAACAGACAGTGAAAATAATACACAGCGATGAAGGGATCAGTTCGTCAAAAGGTTAGAACAACTGAAATATACGTGCACCTAAATTTGAATCACCTAAATATAGAAAGCAACTACTAAATGATCTGAAAGGAGAAAATATCTTCAATAAAACAAAAGTAGAGTACTGCTCAACATCCAACAATGAATAGACAGAAAATTTATTAGGAAATACTGGACTTGAACTACACTGTAGATCAAATCCACACAACATTCCATCCAACAGCAGCAGAATACACATTCTTCTCAAGTAAGTGTGGGACATTCTGTAAGACAGATCTTATGTTAGGATACAAAACAAACTTTAACAAATTTAAAAAGACGGTAAAATTAAAAAGATTGAGATAAAGTATATTTTTTTTTCCACAATGATAGGAAACTAGAAATCTTCAGGCAAATTCACCACGATGAGGAAATTCAACATCATGTTGTGGAATAATAAATGGGTCAAAGAGGAAATCAAAGAGAAATAAAAATATCTTGAGATGAATGAAAGTGAAAAGACAACATGCCAAAACCAGCACAATCCATGAAAGCAGGGTGAAGAGGGAAGTTTATAGAGACAAATTCCTGCATTCAAAAGACGGTCTTAAGGTAACAATCTAAGATTACAATCCAGGAAGCAGAAGAACAAACTGTAGATGACTTTAACAGAAGAAAGGAAATAATAAAGACTAAAATAAAAATAAATTAAATAGAAAATATTTGACTTTTTAATAAAATAAATAAAATTTTAAAAATTATTAACTGGAAAATATAAAGAAAAAGAAAGAAAATTCAAATAAACAAGGTCAGAAATCAATGTGGAGACATTAAAACTGAGGCATCAAAAATGACAACGACCATAAGGGGCTTTCACAAATGATTACACCAAGTTGGGTGACCTAGACAAAATGTATGAATTCCTAGGAACATATGCTTTTTCATGATTGAATCAGTAAGAAATGTAAAACCAATAACAAAGAGATTAAGTATGACTTTAAAACTTCTAAACAAAGAAAATGTTGAAGCAGATGACATCACAGTGAAATTCTCTAAAGCACTCAAATTACAGCCAAATCTTTATTTAAAAAGTATAAAGCACAGTTACACACTGATATTATGAGGCCAGTGTCACTTTTATGCCAGAGGTAGACAAAGATAGAAGGAAAACTACAGAAAATAACTGATGAACACATGGCAAGCATTCTCAAAGAAATGCTAGCAAGTTAAATGCGACACATCAAAAAGATCATACAGTATGTCCAAATGAGATGCATCCCTGTGGTGGTGGATTCTTTTAACATAAGCAAATAAACCAATGAGGTATACCACATTCAGAGAATGAGAAATAGAAACAACATGATCATATTAGATGCAGGAAAAATATTTGCAGAAGTGGAGCATCCTTTCTTAATAAAAACTGTTAATAAATCAGATGTAATGGGAAATTTCTTCAAGATGATAAAAGCTGTTTCTGAAAATTCTACAGCAAACATCATAATCAAATGCTGGGTGACTTTTCTGTATGATCTAGCACAAGTCTAAGATGTTTGTTCTAATCATTCTAATCAGAACAGTACTGGATATGCTAACCAGAGCAAGCAGTGAAAATAAGAACAAAAGCCATCCAAACTAGAGAAAAAGAAGCTATATATATGCAGATGTCATGACCCTCTATGTCTAAAATCGTAAATATCACACACAGTGTGTTAGAATTAATAAATGCATTCAAAAAATAGTGTCCTATCCAGAAAAGAAATCAATCCCATTTATGATAGCCACAAAAGAGTAAAATACTTAGGAACAAATTTAACCAAGGAGGTGAAAAATATGTACTATGAAAAAATCAAACATTGATAAAAAACCTGAAAAAGATGCGAATGGAAAGATATGCCATGTTCATGAGTTAGATGAGTTAATATCGTTAAAATATCCTTATGGAACAAAGTAATGCATACATTCAGTATAACCCTTATCAAAATTCTAGTGTTATTTTTCACAGAACTAGAAAAAAATTTTAAAACTATAAGGAGCCACTATAGGCCCCAAATGACCAAACAATTGGAGAATAATTAGAGAAATTATTTCTGAACTAAAAATCAATTAAAGGGTAATATCCAATATCTAAACAGAGCTCATGTAATTCAATAGCAAAAAACTAAAAATGCCAGATTAGAAACAGCAATAGACCCAAACAAATAGTTCTCTGAAGTCTATGAAAAGATCTTCAACATTACTAACTAGGGAAATGCAAATCAAAATCATATTGAAATATCACCTTTGTTCTCATTAGGATAACTAGGTCATAGTGAAAGAGACAGGTGCTGGTCAGGGTTTAGAGGAAAGGACCCTTGATGTATTGTTGGTCTGAAAAACATTTGTACTGTCAATTTTGAAAGTATGAGATAAGTTGCATAAAGAATTCAAATGAGACCAACTGAATATGGTAATTCATGCTTAACACCAGATAGTTGAGAGACTGAGACAGGAGGATTGACCAGGCATAGATCACCCTGTGACACTTAGTGAGAATATGTTTAAAAACTAAATTTTCAACAGGTTGGGCATGTAGTCATAGGACTTAACCTGTGGAAGACTTTGGGTCCAATTTCCAACGCTGCAAATAAAGAAAAATTAATAGGAGAAAACAGTTAGTAGCATAATAAACATCTCATAGTGGTATCTCCACTGTCAGATTCATTACAGCATTGCTATCAATAATGTAGATGTGTAAACAAATACCCATCAATGGATGAATTATTTTTTTAATGTGACATACACAATGCATTGATATTCAGCTTTTGAAAGATGATGTCACTTTATAACTTTTACTATCTTTCTCTTTCTATCATCCTAACCCCCAGTAACTACTAGTTTACCATTTATTTCTCTGTATTTTGACTTTAAAATAATCCCATACATTAACCAAATCACACAGTATTTACCTTCTTGTATTTGGATTATTTCACTTAGAATAATTATCTTTTAGGATCATTCATATTGTTAAAAATGATCTTCTCTCAAAAGCTGAAGAATCATGCTGCATATCGCATCCTCACTAAAGCCAAGATGCTATTAGTGTTATACCCTTGGATATTCAGTACTGTGAGCTAAGTAAACCTGTTTTCTTTATGAAGTCAATCTAGGGTATTTCATCTTAGTTACAGACTTAAAAGAGAGTTTTGTTTGGATATAAAATGACCTCAAAAGTCTCACATATTTGGAAGGTCATTGAATTCAATGGGGCTATTATAGCTGACTTACTTTCAGGAGGTGGGATCTGTACAGAAAAAGTGCATCACTGGGGGTGTGATCTGGATGTGTGTATCTTCCTCCCTAGTTCCTCCCTTTTCTCTCTACTTCCTGGCTACCATTACATGAGCAGCACTTCAACCACTGTACCTCTTTGATGTTCTATTTCTGTCTTGGAGCCAGCAACCATGCACTGAGTCATGAGCTAAAACAAATCTCTCTTCTTTTACATTGCAGATGTCAGATACTGTGGCTCAGTGACGACAACAGGACTAAGACAAATTGTTACCAGAAGTTGGGTTATTGCTATGATTATTTGACCATGTGTTTCAGAAGCCTTTGCAAATAGTTGGAAAGGTTTGGAGATTTGAACTACAGAAGCTCTAGGAAACTTTAATCCAAACTTTATAGGAGACTCTAGTTGGAGCTCAGAAGACCAGAATGCTAGTGGAAACACAGATCATAAAGATAGGCACAGACAGTTTCTGTTAGGAACTCTATTAGCAGTTAGACTAGAGTCATGTGTGACTTTGGAGGAAAATCTGTCCTTATTTTATAGGAGGCTGAGATTTAGGATTCAGATTAATTAATGTGGGAAAGAAAATTTCAAAGCAACTCAGCTTTCAGAATGTGGCTTGAGTACACTTGTTGTTTGTAATGATGTCTACTTTGAGAATCAGGAGCAAAAAGCCCATTTCAAAAGTTCTCCATTTCACCAGAAAGGTAGCGGTTGCAATGATGGAGTGCAAGAGAACCTGTTTTCTGAAAAGATCAACATTACAAAACAGCCAAATAGTTAAAGAACAATAGGAAAAATGCTTTGAGAGTATCTCAGGAATCAGGAAGACTCCAAATTTTCCAGGCTAAAAAGTATAAAATAAAATAATTGGATATGAGAAGACAGTCCCAGGACACTCTTATCAAGAAATGATAACTAGGGAATGGGTTCTCCTGGATCTGTTTCATAGTGTTCAGCCATCCAGGTACTCAGAAATCTCTGCAGTCATAGTCCAAGGAAATCTGGCTACTGCTCAAGATGGTAGCAAAACCTTAGCATCATCCAAATGGTGTTGCTTCTACAGGCGTGGGGAATGAAAAATGTATGGGGTCACAGAGGCTTCCACCCTGATTTCAGTGCAAGTGTGGAGAGGCCAGGCAACATGCCTCTGACAGGGTAATGTGTGAAAATGAAACTGAAAGTGTGATGAAGATCTCAAAAGGATGTCAGTAATGTGGTTTATGTGGTGAGAAAAGTGAAGGCAGTGAGCAAACTCACCCAAGAGAGAGGTTACGAAGTCTACAACTGGGACTACTGTGAGGGTGGACCATTGCAAGCCTGATGAAGCTCACCTCTCACAAAAACTTCCCTGGATTCTGGATGTGAAACTAGAGGATTTAATTTTTTCACTCCTGGGTTTAAGTCTTGCTTTAGTCCCATTTCTTTCTACTCCCCTAGGTTTTTTCCTTTTTTTGGAACGGAAATATTTACTCTGTGCCATTGTATGCCCTTAGTGTTTAACATTCTTTCAGACTTTTACAGGCACTGACAGCTAAGAGTTTGCCTTGAGTCTCAGAGGAGACTTTAGACTTGAACTTTTCAGCAATACTGGAACTGTTAAAACTTTTATGACTTGTAGAGATGGACTGCATGCATTTTTCATAAAGAGATGGACATGAGTCTTTGGGGGCCAGAATGTTACAGTTTAGATTTAGGATGTCCCCCAAGCCTTCATGTGTTTGGAAGGTGACTGATTATGGGATCACCATAGTGGAAATGCTACTTAGAGGTACAGTTTGTTCAGAGGAGATAGGTCACTGGGGCATGACCTAGCAGGGTGTATCTCCTTCCCCATAGTCCCCTTCTGCCTCTGCTTCTTGGACACTAGGATGTAAGCAGCTTTTCATCTATCATAGCCCTCTTTCATGCTGTCTCTGCCTTGGAGTTAGCTAACTATGTACTGAAGTGTGAGCCAAAATATCCCTGTCCTCCTTTAAGTTGTGAGAGTCAGGCACTATGTCTCAGGGATGAGAAAGTAAGTGTGATATATCTTAGTAAATAAGACTAATCCTAGGAATATCATTTCATCAGATATTTTAATTTTAGGAGCTAATGTAGAAAATCAGATCACTTCATTTTTGGGCTTCAATGTTTTGCTTCCCTTATGTGTTTGTTTTAAACAAGCTCTCAATAGTTATATCTAAACAGCCAGTTCTAAATCTTTCTAATAATTCCAAGTTTCTTTATTCTTTTTTGATAAATTCTTCATATTTCACCTATATTTCATCATATTATATTACATAAAAATCTGTCAAATGCATAGGAATAGGAAGACAAAGCAAAAAAATAAAAAAGAAGTGTTCAGAAAGTCATTATTTTACAGTAACTCTTGACAATATAGCCAATAGACTTTCTTTACTTTTTTCATTTAAAGAACCAGAATTTAATCTTAGCAATTACTATTATACAATATAACATTATTAGCTATACTCTTCATGCTGTACTTAGCAGATGACAGGAGTCCCTTTAAGAGACAAAAGTCATATCTTGTAGCAGCAGGCCAGAGAGAGACTGAGGTCCCATAATCCCTTTCAACTGCACACCCTTACTTTCCTATAAATTTTCCTTCAGGCTGTATCACTTAAAGGTCCCACTTTCCAACACAGCCACAATTTGTGAGCACTTTCAGGGACATAGTTGAAACATATCCAAATCATTGCTCTTCTAATACTTGCTAAAGAAATACTTTTATAAATCAATGAGTGCAGCATGGTTACTATATTGTATTTTTTGCCTATTTACTTGGTTTAGTCACTAGTACTATGCAGTATATTATAGTTTAGAACTAAAATAAACCTGAGTTCAGGGGTGGAGATTTTAGAAAGCAATTGGATCATGGGAGTGCTATGCATATCAATAGATTATCCTGTATTAGATTCAAAAATATGTGTCTTTATTTTATTGATAAACTAAGACTTTGCATGAGGATGAATTTAAAGGCAATGAAACAACTTACCTGATGGAGGAAATTCTAAGGTGACCTAATGTGCTGGTGGTGGCATGGGAAGTGCTGGCTGGTTGAAACCAGATCTACAGTGTAAGTCAGGAGCAAAAAAACAGAGCTAAAAGTTGTTAAAATTTTGCAACTTAGCCAGAAAGGAAATAACTCTAAATTTGGGGCTAAAGTGCGACTCTTTAAATGATTAGAACCGTTAAAAAGAAGCCAAGTACTTTGCAGCAGGATAATAGAAAAAATGTCCTGAGGGCTCTGTTATGGTTGGTACATTGTGTCAACTTGAGAAGTTTAGAAGTTTAACTAAGAGATTCAGCAGGGAGCCAGGATCCTTACTTTGTAAATGTGCTAGAGGAGGGCAAGGAGATTTTGTGAGTGCTGCACCAGCCCTGGAGGTGCAGGGAGGTGGCTTATGTGCAATATAAGGGAGGAAAAGAGGCTTGCTCCTCCTTGATTTTGCTCTAGTTGTTTTTGCTGGCTACTGACTTGAAGTGTTACCCCAGTGCCCTGCCACCCTGCCTCGGATCCAATCGATTATGAACTGAAACCTCCACAAACAGTGAGCTAAATAAACCTTTCTTTCCTTCATTTTTGTTGTTAAGTATTTTGTCCTGGCAACAAGAGAAAAGTAAACAAGATAGTGTCTGAGCATTGACCAGATCTCAATCATCACCGGGTCAGGGATGTTAAAAGTTAAATTCCCTGTAATGATTTTGCTTTGGGAAAAGTGGCCCAAGGCACATTTCTTGCATAGAATTGCCGAGGAAGCATTTCTCCAAATTCAGTCTTTTGGGTACTCAGAAGTTACTGCAGCCATGGTCCAATGGGGGCCTGGCAACTGATCAAGCTGATGGGAGATCTTGGCATCTTCCACATGGTGCTGGTATTAAAACACACAGAGTGCAAGATTCAGAGTCACAGTTCTTCCACCAATGTTTCAGAGGAAGATTTGAGAGGCTAAGAGATGTGGTATGACAGGGTCACAGTCCTAGCCAAGAGCCTCTGAGAGGGTGACTTGTGAAGCTGTGAGAATAAAGTGAAAGGTACAGTGGAGACACCAGTAAGTTGGAGATACTAGAATGTGAAGCTAATATGGATGAAAGGCACAGGCGGTGAGTGGAGCCCACCCAAGAGAGGCCATGTGGGCTGCAACTGTTGAGGCCATATGAGTGGAACAACCAAATTCCTTTTGAGTTCACTTTTCTCCACCATGTGCACTGGGCTCTGGGAATGAAGCTACAAAATTTAATGTTCACCCTGCTGAATTCCAGGTTTACTGTGTTCTGGTTCCTTTCTATTCCCTCATTCCCTCCTTTTGAAATGGGAATATGTACAATGTTTTATCATATGATGGAAATCTTTAACTTTCTCAGTTTTACAGAGGCTCATGGGTAAGAGTTTGCTTTGTGTCTCAAGGAGAACTTGGACTGGGACTTTCATTCAGTGCTAGCGTTAAGAATTTGACAACTCTTAGAGATGGACTAAATGTATTTTGCATATTGAAATAGGCATAACTCTTTCAAAGGCCAGGGGAAAATGTATGATTTAGATTTAAATATCCCCAAAAGTCTAACATATTCAGTTAGGGCTTTTGGGAGGTGATTGGACCATGAAGGTACTGTACTTACCAGTAGATTAGCCCATTGATGAGTTTATGGCTGCAAACCATGAGCTCAATAAACCTCTCTTGCTTTAAATTGTGGGTGTTAGGCATTTTGTCCTAGCGACTAGAAAACTGACTGACACACTGTGTTAAACTCCTCATATTATGTGCCACGAAGTGTTCTAAGAAATTTCAATATACTGTATATGTGAAAAAGCATGAATGCCATTTGGAATTTACACCCAAGATTTTAGATTATAGTTCTTAATGTTTTCAGATACAATAATTTAGGTAAGTTCAACATGTTTCTGTCTTCATAAACATGACCTATTTTTGAAGATACTATCATCCTCTACATTTTAAAGAAGTCTAGAAATAAAAAGGAAAAAAAGAAGAATGAATAAAGAGAAGAATAAACAAGTAATCAAATAATTATCCAGCTACCTTAAGGAAAGATGAAAAGAAGAGTAATTATAAAAATTAATTATAAAAACAATTATCACATTAGAAATAGATTGACCTACTGAGGGCCTACTTTTTGTTTGACATTCCATGAGGTTCATTGAATAAAATAGTAAACAAAATATAATTTGTGTCTTCATAGACTTACAGGGTGAAGAGTAAACTGAGACTTGTCACATAAAACGTAAATTCCTATAGGAGACACTGTAAATCATTCTGTTGGTGAGACATGTTACAGAAGGGCCTGGTCAAGGAGACCACTGCAGAAATGACACTGATGCTAAGAGCTGAAGAATTCCAAAAAGAGGAAATGCCATGATTGAAAAATAGAAACAGCAAATGCAAAAGTGTAGCATAAAAATTCTAGTAACAGAAGGAAGGTACACTCAATTGGGATACGGAAATTCAAAGGAAAGAAAGGGGCTCAAAAACTGAATCTAGTCTTTTTATGAAACGTCCAGTAAATGAAAATATTCAATGAATATAGATTAGAAATGTGCGCATAAATAGTTTCTAACTTTCCATATTGGAGACATTTTATTCTTCATTTTCTTATGATCTTGGAGGTAGAAAATGTTTGAGCTAAAATTTCCCTCCCTGATTTGTTATTTACTAGTGATAACTATTTCTTTAGCACTATGTCATAATTTCAGATTGACTCAAAAGAAATATTGATTGTACAAAGAAAACACATTATAAAAGCATCTGCTTCTTGTTTGGTTAGCAAGAACAGAATTTTTGCTTTATTATACTTAATAACTGACATCTTAGTTGAAAAACTTTTAATGCATACATCACTATCATGACATATGTATGTATATTTATACATAAAGAAAAGTAAGCTGTTGTAGCTTGAGAATGTGGTTGATCCTTCTGAGTGATTTCCCTAGCAGGGAGACAGATTGGGCTTCTATGGTCTTCCACAAGAAGCAGAGTGGGGGAGCAGAGTAGGAGATGGGGCGAGGCTCAGTGACTCTTGCTGGCCTGAGCTATAGAAGCCACAAATCACAGCATTTCCACTTTATTCCTAACATTCTTCACATGGCCTCTTGGCTGTCTTTTTACAGGCAAACTTTCTTGTGAAAAAAACCCTGCTAATTTATCGATATATACACAGAGTGACTTTATTGTTTGTTACATGATTTTTCAATCATTTTCCTAACAGTCAGGAGGCAAAATATAGTTTGAGAAACAGCTTTGAAATAACTGGCAAGCAGACAGCATGATTTCCTTCTGGTTTTGTTAGTGATAGAACTCCAATTGTTCTTCCACATCCCCTTGGAGGAGGATATGATTTTCAGTTTTTATCTTAGCCTGTAATTTTCTGCGTAATGGACTTGCCTTTTTTAAATATCATATATCAGAATACTTGGGGACAGAAATGATGAGCACAGTCATAGTCTGATGTCATACATGACAGATTTGATCTCGTCACCCAGATCCATTTTCATTCCATTCCAGAAATTTCCTTACTAACACTGATAGAAGGTTTGGTTGTCACCCGCGTGTCTATCCTTAGGATTACGTGTACATAAACATATCATAAACCTGAACAATGAACATGTAAAAGCACATCAAGGCAGTAACACTGCCAAGTGATCAAGCATCACATTTTTCAAAATCTTCTTGTTTTGCCTGCGGAGGTGGCTGGAGCCAGAGAAGCAGGATACAGAAAGGCACCCCTGGTGTCTCCATGCAGGTCTCTTGAAGGCATTGTTAGAATAATAAACTGTATGTGTGCAGATTCCTCGAAGCCAGGAAAGGAACAGCCATGGCAAATCTGTAAACAGAGAAGCAGTACCTAAATCATCACCTTGGCTCTTCCACGGAGACCCCACAAAGCTGTGCTATGGGAAGAGGGCTCCTCCAAGCCAAGTGTTCTACTCCAGACATGATTTTTTAAAAAAAGAATTAGAATAGCTTTAATTATTCTGATACTTTTCTAAATGGTAGGGAAGACTTTATTGAAATTATTACCATAGAGACTGAGTTCAATCTCAGGTACAAGAAAAGTAGTTAGGATGTTTAACCAAAGAACATAGTAAGTGGTCACTGGACAAAGAACTATTAAGCAGGATACAGTGAGATGCCAAAGGTAAATAGATTTTCCCTACACTGACTTATTTTGACTCCCTGCTAATACTTGGCTAAGCAAGACAAGGGCAGAGCCTGATGCTGAAGTCCAGTCCAGGAGAAAACCTAGAGAAGCCCAATTTAAATTTTGTCCAAGTAGGAATCTTTGTCAAATGAATGAAGCTGATCTCTCAGTAAATAATAGTAAATAAACAGTTATCAAAATAAAACATAGCATTCTTTAGAGGAAAATAAAAGAAAATCTGCATTTTCAATCATATAACATGCAGCACAATGTCAATATAATATCCTGAATGATATCTTAACAATTACCTCCCCAAACCAAAGTCATTAAAACTACGAACCAATGGTGGCAAATGTATGGCTCACATGCTGTAGCACGCTATCTGCTATCATGGAAGGCTCTAAAAGGTTTGTCATCACTGCTGTAGAATAATATCTCTCATGTAGATAGACTCAAAATTTCTCAACAAAATGTTAACAAGTCAATTCAACAACATAAAAAAATTTTGATCATCAGTAAATGATTAACTATTCAAGGTAAGCATGACTGACTCAACATTTGAGAATCAATTAATGTAGTACATGACACTAATCAAATAAATAAGAGAAGTTACATGATCATATCAATAGGTGACAACAGAGTATTTAACAAAATTAAACACCAATATATTATTTTTTTAAAAGATCAGTACTCTCAGCAAACTAGGGATAGAAGGCAACTTTCTCAACTATATAAAAATCATCTCCAAAAATATCTGAAAGAGACATATGCCCAACAGTGTGAAGCTAGAAGATCTCCCACTAAGACAGGGGTAAGGTACAACTTTGAAACTACTATTGCAAGTGCTAGCTAATGCAATAAGACTAGAAAAGATGGTAAAAGGTACACACTCTGGCAAAGAAGTTGTAAAAATAGTTTTATTTACAGGCAATAGAATTGTGTATGTGAAAAATATGAAAGAATGAGCAAGGAAAGTAGAATTGCTAAGTGATTATAACAAGGATTTAGGACAAGATTAACTATAAAATCAATAATTTGTCAATATAACAGCAATAAGTAAGTAGAATTTGATATGAAACACAGCATCCCTGTTTTTAACAAAAGCAAAAATAAAAATTAAGGTAGAAGTTTAAGAAAATCTACATAAGAAAAATTACAAAATTTTGATAAAAAAGTATTGAAGAAGAGCTAACAAAATGAAAAGATAATTCACGTTCATGGACAGAAAAAGTCAATATTGACAGGATGTGCAATCTTCTCAACTTTATCTATGGATTCAGTAAAATACCAATCAAACTGCTACTAAGTTATTTTGTGGGCATTAACAATCTTCTGAAGTTTACATGGAGGGGAAAAGAAACAAACTAGCCAACTCAGTGTTGAAGGAGTTGAACATCTCTTGTGTAGTGATGTGATTAAACTGCAAGTCTTATTCTAAAGCCACATTTATCAAAACAGTGTGGTATTGGTGAAAGAATAGGCATATAGATAAATGGAAGATGAGACCCTGCCCAGCAAAAAGACCTCAAAAATATAGTCATTCTATTTTGAGAATACAGTAAAGCCAACTGAGTGGAGGAAAGATTATTTTATCAACAAGCAGTGCTGTAAGAACTGGACATCCACAGATTGAAAAACAGATCAAAACATAGTCCTTACATCTTTCACAAAACCTAACCCCACAGGTATAAACAAAAACGCAAAAATGTAAAACTCCTGGAAAAGGAAGGAGGAGAAAATCTATCTAATCTTGTATTCAGGGACATATTTACACCACCGAATGTATAATCCATGGAAGAACTAATTTTTATATTGAATTCATTTCCATATAATCTATGGCTTGTTTGATGCTACAAGGCAGAACTGAAGTGTGTGACAGAAATTTACCAAGCACACAGACCCCAAAGATCACCACATCTACTGTCTGGTCATTTACCGGAAAAAAATGAAAACTTGATGGTATCTACCTTATACAATTAACTTTTGGTCAAACGGTAAAGCTTAATTAATAACTCCAAGCTCTTGCATATTGTTGCGTTGGGCATTATTATTATTATTATTATTATTATTTATTGCTTTGGACATATTCTTCTAGAAAAAAAGAAAGATATAGATAGAAAGATAGATCATAGATAGGTAGAGACAGATAGGCAACTAAATGAAATGACACAGTTTACCACTTGCAAACTATGCTCCCATTTTATGGATTATTTATTACGTGGGCTGTAAACATATGCATCTTCAAAGTTATGCAAAATGACTGCTGCAAATAATGGTTTAAAATAAGCATCTTAAAAATAAGTGTTTAAATTCCCTCTATTATGCTGTGAATTCCCACAGAAGAATATGGCGCTCGGGGTGTGAAATCCAACCATGCAATCCCTCTCTTTTTGTCATGTTGACTACAATGCCTCTCTGCTTGTCAATGCTGTGAATGTGGGTAAAATACTTTCCCTTCATAAACATATTTTCCACATATACAATAGGGATAACAATACTACACATCTCATTGGGTTGTTGTGAGCATTAAGTAAACTGGCATAAAAACATACACACATAGATACCTAGTAAGCACCTGAGAGAGGAGAGTTCTCTCCACTTCTCCGCTCTCCTCTCACTCACCCTTCACCATTCCTCGGACAGTTCTTAAATGCTTAAAAAGTATCAGCTAATTGGACTCCAATCTCTTGTTTTAAGGTTATCAAGTTAGGTATTAATGCTTGGTGTGTGTTTCTTTTTTAACTATTCAACAGTTGTTCTGTTCTTTGTGCCCCGGGAACTATTGTTAAAGCCTAATTTTTTACTTAATAGAAGAAAACTTCTAATTTTCCCCAGTTAGGATGTCTTATTTATTCTTTGTAATTCTGGGCCACATTAATAGATGGCAGGGATTTATATTTTAGAGTTTGCTCTCAGGGAAAGTCAAATTAAATTCCTCGACCCAGAATTTTTTCCTTATAGAATCCATTATTTCGATAAGGAAGAGAAGTCGCCTACAGGACAACATAATGAGGGATCCTGAAAGTAAATGCTTTAGAAGAGAATCAATGCCGTTGTAATTCTGCAGAATAAAGTGGTCAAAGTAGGAGTTCTGAGAAAACAATGGGGTTATTTAAATTCCACCTTGCAAACTGAGTGACAGTTCGTTCAGGGAACTATTGTGTTCCAAATTCCGTCTCAAGACAAATCCTGCCTTCCCACAGGCCCCTGAAAAGCCTTTTATTTTGTCATCTTCTTCTAAAGACTCCCTCAAAACCTTCCCAACAAACTAGGATTTTCTGCCATGAAAAACAAAGGCTGTGTTTTAAAGAGAAAGAAAATATCACCTCTCTCTTTTAAGCCTCATGACAATGAGAATCCTGGTAATTTCTCATTAGATTTCAAAGACTAAACATTCTCAACATTTCTCTTTAATTTTGTTTTATACCTAATCATTTTGATTTCTTTATTTCTGCCCTCTTCATTGCTTAGCTATTCCACAGAATAACTACCTAATACTGTATTGTAAAAGTACATTTAGCTGGCTAATAAAATCAATTACACACTGTGAAAATTGCCCAAGAACCTGTGTTTAGGGATGGCTCACTTAACCTGAGTCCTCTAAATATTCGTATAATTTTTTTAGAATAATTGCATTTTTGGAAGGCAATCTCAGAGATTACCACCCCAAGCAAACACTACCAGTTTACAAAGAATATTTTATAATAAAAAACATAAATAAATTCACACACATGCATGCACATGACTTGTGAGACTGTTTAGTATTTTCATTAAATATGTAAGAGATTTATGGCATACTCTAAAATGCAAATTACGAATTTAAGAACGGTTGTATTCTACAAATCATCTAGGAGTAACCTCTTTCCCAGTGTCACCTGAAGGAGTAAATGAGAGACCTGCACGCGTTCACCGTCCACACTCCAGGCAGACCCACCTGTGGGCCTGTACACAGTAGGTTAATAGAGAATTCAAGGTGAGCTCTCTGTCCTTTGGCAAATCCCTCTTTCCTGCCATGCCTTACTCTTCAAATGGCGAACAACTGTTTGAAAGAGCTACAGAGCACTGCTTCTTGGGGCGTGATGGTGCAGGCCAACTCTACAAGCCACAGTAACCACCTAGACAGCATGTGGGATGAGGGGCACTGGCCCCCTTCCAATGCACTAGGTTTGGGGCAGTCTCCAGGGCACTGGTTATTGGAGACCACAGTCACACTTGCCATCAAGAACTGGATGGCAGGGGCTACAGAAAAGGAGAGGTCCAGGAACACTCTCTGCCACCCTTGGGCACCAAGAAATCAACAATAAAATGAGAGAACTCCATCTTGAGGGGAAACTTGTACATTTGAAAATGATCAGATAAAAAGTGGAAAAACATTCCTTGCTCTGTGTGGCAAAAACTATCTTGGTGACCTGCTCAGCAGTTCGGATTTCTCCACGAACAAAAGCCCCTCTGGAGAGGAACCAAAGGGAGCATCACAGAGGCACTGGGGTTGGAACATGCAGGGGAAATAATCCTCCCACAGTGACAGACTGAGGGAGCAGACCCCAACAGGCACTGTGACAACAAAACTCGAAACTGAAAGCAAAAGCATGCCTTGCGCAGGGGAGGCCAATGAAGCTGTGATCACAGGATGGGGCTGGACCAGAGTTTCTTCCCGAGCAGTCCTAGTGTTGAGGACCAGGCAGAGAACAGCAGGCCACCTCTCAAGATCCCTGGGACACCAGCGTATGACCTCTGGATCAGGGAAGCCCAAGAGAGCTGGCCGGCCAGCTTTAGCCCTGGACACCCGCGATCGAAAGTCTTTTCCTAAGACCCCTGGGACATCTACCTTGTAAATTTTATGCTACAATAATCATTTTCAACAACAACAAAAATACAAAGCTTTTGGAAGAAAAAGATGAGAGTAGCATTAATAATATTCAAAGCCACAATGAGAATATACTGCATGGCTGCCCCTGAACTCACCTCTAAGAAGAAAACTATTTATGGGCTGACCAGTGAAGCCCAACCCAAGTCTATTTTGTATTAAACAAGTAATCCTCTCTCAAAATAATTCCACATGGTTAAAATCAAGGGGTAGGCAAGGGATTACAAAGAAGTTTTTAAATGTTTTATGTGCTTAATATTTGGCAAGTTACAACTGATGGCAAAGCATTTTAATAAGCTAAAAAAACAATAAAGTCTAAAGCGTGCCACAAGACTATAACACCACGAAAACACGGTAGCTCATTTCATGATGAGGAAGCCACAAGAAGGGAGGCAGCAGACATGCTTGGAACACAGGAGAACTCAGCCGCCTCTCTCAGACCTGGTCACTCATTGATGAAGTGGCCATTACCTGTAAAGGGAGTGGTCATCCACACTACCTATGATGCTTACACTGTAACGCTGGACCCAGTCTCACTGTTCATATACAAGGAATTGATATAGAGATTTCTTGCATAGCAATGTCTAAAAGAAACTTAGTAAATTGATAATAAGAAATCATGCAAATTACATTTTCTGACTTCTATGTAACGAAATAAGAAAGTAGTAAGATTGAGAGTTGTTGGAGGAAATTAACAAAATTCTGCATTAAACAATTTATGGATCAAAGGAAAATACAAAACAAAAATGTTGAATTCTGAAAAAATCATTATTGTTTAGCATTACAGAATGTGGCATAAGGTTGTTATTGTTCTTAAAGGAACAATCATAGCCTAAAATAACTCTATCAGTAAAAATTAAAGTAAAACAAATATACCAATCATAGTAAGGAATAGAATTTAAAGCAGAAAGTTAAGAATTAGAACATGAAATAATAAATCCAAATGTAACTCTGTACAAAAAGCCTTGCTAATTAACTTATATTTAGAGAGAAATGCCTACATTTATGGAGCTGGAAATGACAAGATGGTAATACTAATTGACAAAGGACAAAGTCTATCATAAATTATTCAGTACAAAGTGATAGAAAAAATATGAAAAAAGTAGAATTTAGGAAAATGTAATTTATTAAAATTGATTCTAGTAGGACCTGAAAGACTAAACCAATTTATTACAATGGGTAGAACAGGAAAACTTAGTTTAAAAGCCCCCTGAAAACAAAACACACTGTGCTAAAAAGATTCATAGGAGTGCTCTTGCAAACTTCTAAAGATCAGCTATTTCCATTCCTTCTTAAGGCTGTTCAGACCATAAAAAATCGAAACTATGAAATTTTTTATATTCTTGTTTGCAATTAAAAAGTCAACACTAGATCCAAAGCCTGATAGTACCCATGCATGACAAGACTTACGGAGGCATATCTCTTGCAACTACTGCTGCAAAAATGTAAATAATTACTGAATAGAACCTAATAAACTATAATGAAAAAGAAGGTGGGACCAAACAAACTTCACTTATGAAATAAAAATAACAGCATATCATTTGTAAAACCACCAATATAATTTTTTGTTTTGATAAATCAATGGAAAAAATTATCTCTATAGTTATTTAAAAAGACATTAGACAAAAGTCAAAAGCCCACCATGTATTTGAAATTCCGTGAAATAAGAATAAGTCCTGAACAGTCCCCAAATGAATATCTTAATTCGGGAAGTAGAGAGATCTTTTTCACATGGGAAGAGGAAGAAGAGATAGGGGCAGGGGAGTAATGGGGAAGGAAAAAGGATAAAAAAAAATAGAAAAACATAAAGAAGGATCTTTGGGAAGCAGGAAGGAGACCAAGACATGGGATGGGGGAGGAATAAAGGTGTGTGACGTGTGTGCACCAGTTCCCCATGGGAAATTTCATAATTGTGCACAGCAAACACAGACTCATAATGTTAATATTTATTGAAAAAGCAATTGTGAATTGAAGACATTGCTATAAGTCTTAAAAAACCCAAGGATGAGCTCAATAACTAGCAATCAAACCCTTAAGAATTGTAAATAAGAAGCTATTATGATTTGCAGATATGATTGCTTAGCAGAAAAAAACAAGATAAGGAAAAATTTATTATGAAAGAAAGAGAGAGAAAAGGGAGAAAGGAAGAAAGAAAGAAAGAAAGAAAGAAAGAAAGAAAGAAAGGAAGAAAGAAAGAAAGAAAGAAAGAAAGAAAGAGAAAGAAAGAAAACAAAAAACCTTGATGAGCCAGGGTGTAGCTCAGTAGCAGAGCCTGTACTTAGCATGCATGAGGCCCTGGATTCAATTCTGGCAGCAAAAAGTAATGAAATAAAATAATAAAAGGAAAAATAAAATAACCTTAAAAATCTATGAAGAATAATCATTTAGAATGTATAAGAGAAGGGAACTCATTTTAATATAACAAAAGGATAACACAAACAATCTTAAAATGATGTGCATTGAATCTCTATGATGAAAATGATATTTCTGAGAAAAACATAAAGATCAAATACTAAAAGAACAATGTGCAACTTGATTTGGGGTAGGAAGACCCATAGCACAAAAATCTCAATTTTTCCAAGTCAGTATAAATTTATTGTGCTTCCAATAAAATACTAAGTTTATTTTTTTGTTTGCTGTTTAGCCAGCAAAGTAGATTATAACATTTACATGGGAAAATAAATAAAAAGGAAAAGTGAGAATATATTTTTTAAAATGTTTATCAACAGAGCATTAGTTAATAAGTCAATCGAGAGAGCAATGAAAGTATTAAGCCCCCATCAGAATGGTCACGCTTTGTGAAAGACGATCTAGGTTAGAGAACCTTGAGATGAAATCCAGGCTTCTCTAAAGAGAGCATTTATGGACTTTTGATTGTGGACACAAATAATCATATATTTAACATTGTTAGGAAACAAGTGTTTTTGTACAAGGAAAAAAACCATGTAAGTATAAAATTATGTTAGATTTTACTGAAGTAAAATTCAGTATGTTGGAAATATGTGTTTAATTTATGTTTCATTTAAACAATAATTTACTAGTTCAGTCCTAAAAAATGTTCAGAATCAGTGAGAATTCAAAAGCAACCAGCAGCCCAGATTCTGTGCTCCACAATGGGACACGAGCTAGGCATCTCCGAGCAATGGCCAGTTGCAGGCTTAAGAGAGAAAGTACCAATAATGCGTTTTGGCTATCCCATCCCAGAAAATACAAAAGTGATGAAAAAAAAAAAATAGGTTGCGACTAAGGGACGAAGGAGGTAGCACGCAGACCTCCCATCAGTCAAAGGCGGTAAAATGTTTGCATCAAAAACTAATGTAAATTCACTGAGTATGTAAAACCTTCACATTCACAATGAGTTTAAGAGAAACATCTAAAGAACACACCGGGTCGTTAGAATAAAGAGCAAAGCTGACAAGGATAGGAAAAACTTCAAGCATTTATAGTGACGCTCCTACATGCACCGTAACTCACAGTAGATAAATAAGGCTATTTGATTAAATGAATCTCCTTTTCAGAAGAAATGTAGCTAATACATGTGCAAGGGATGATAAAATTAGAAAAATCACCATTTTACAGCAGCTAATGAATTAATTCAATTGGGTAGTGACTCACAGCGGGGTACAAGATTGATGAAAATTTTGGCAGGGAAGAAATTAGGGTTTTAGCACCTGAAAATTATCAGTCTCTGAATCTCTAAAAATGGGGCAACCAGTATGTGAAACACATAGCAAGTGCTTTTGATGAATTTGGAGGAAAAAAAAGAAATAATAAATTGTGCCTGAATCTAATCAAATGTCTTGAGACTACAACTTTTTTTTTTTTTAAATACAGGAAGTCGAGGGCAGAGGAACAAACTACCAAAATGGAAGGGAAAATTCTCAGCAGTCTGCAGGACTCCTACCTAAGTGCTGCAGCAAGTTCCTGACGTCTAAATAAGTGACAAGAAGGGGATGAAGGAAGGAGAGGTCCGGTTGTCAAAACCAAAGACGTCTCAAGTTTCTCCACAAGTAAGTAGCACATGGGGACGCTCTGGTTTCTGATTTGAGCAAAATGACTTTCGCGGCTATTTTTTGAGACATTTCATACCAATGAATTCTGGTTAATTGGTCAGGCATGATGTGTTGTTATCTGACGAATAATGTTCTTTCAAGAGGACTGCAAAAAAGATAGAGGAGTGGAAAGAGGGGGCATCTGAGAACTACTTCAGAGCACTCCGGCAAAGGAAAGAATGGGAAGGAGGCCTGCAAAGCGAACGAGGCTAACGTGGCAGAACTTTGATAAACCGGAAGTCTGAGTGGAAAGGGACGGAGCTTCCGTGGTTATTTAGAAAAATTTTGCAAAAGGAAGGCTTTGATATTTTGCTCTGTGTCATTTTATTTTGTTCTCTAATGATCATCGCAGATAAGTAGGTTGCTTACTGTCACTGAATATAAACCGTTAGGTTTGAATCCGACAGACCTAAATTCAAATCTGGCTCTGTCGCTTATTCTTTGGCTTGAGGAAAATTATTTACTTTCATTAGAAATGTCTTACTCATCGCTTGGGCTCATCTGCGTAGGAAATAGATTTTGTAAGCTGGCATCTGGGTAAGGGGGAAAAATGTCTACTTTTAGCAATGGTTCCAGGGGAAAAGAGAACGTTTATCATTGGGAGAACCCTGTCTCCACCTTTAATCTCAAAGGAATTGTTGCCTTCCTTAAGATGTGAAGCTTTTATAAAGCACAACCCCTCCACACAGCGCTGGCCCAGTCATTTTTAACAAGGAGCTGTGCTACCAAGGAGTTCTGAGAAAGTGCTGTTATTAAAGAAGCGAGCATGATTATGGTGATATATTAGCAAAATTGTGGTGTGTAATTACTTCCCCACATCAACACCGACTGGGGTGACTTGTTGGCCATTCGGGCATGCCTGGCTCCTGATAGGAAGGGGCTGCAGAAGGCTCAGGAAGAATTAAAATTAAGGTGCTGTGCATATTATGAGAAAGTTTAGAGGAATTGGCATGTGATATTGCTTATAGAGAAATGTAATGATCCTCCTCAGATTTATATATGGTAATTTCAGGCAGCACTGGCTATACTGGCCAGAGGATAAGAGGAAGCACAAATGGGAGAAAATGACTCACGTTTCTCAATTACATCTCTCTGTGCAAAATATATAGGGAGTTATTTAACAAAAAGATTCTTAAGATGTGATAGAAAAAATGCATATTCCCAAGAGTGAGTGAAAGGAAAAATATAAATATTTTATCTCTGAATGAACCATTTCAAAAGAATTTTTTGAGACTCCGTTAGCAAAGACCATGGGGAAAGTGCAGACTGCACAAGGCAATTTTATGGGATCTTCCTAAGAAGAAAAGGAAGAGAAAAAACCCAGAAGCCTCTTTAGTAAAAACTGCTCTTTGGGAAATGAGAAATTGCAACATAAAACGCATGATTTATGTTCTCTTTGTTGGGGATTTTGGCTGGTTGCTTGCAAAAGTTCAAAAATAAAGCACAGTCCAGTTTCTTAAGAAGCAGCAATTTACAAAAAGAGACTGAAGAAAACAAATATTTAAAATAGAATGTGAGCAAGAGTTACAGACAGGACAGAGAGGCAGGTGCTTCATCAGGAAGAGTTGTGTTTTTTAATTAAAATAAAAGTCCCCCTCCCACCTCCTCCCTCCAGCTCTGGGTCCTCTTCCTTTGCCTAAAAGCTGTGTCTTCCTGTTTCCTGTTACCATTTAATGTGCTCTGTCATTTATTTGTATTTTCAGTTTCCCATGTCAGAGAGATCAGGTGATGTTTAAATTCATGCGCCTCATTTCTTGCACTTAATCATGATGGTCTCAAGGTACATCCATTTTCCTACAAATAGCTCCATTTCATGCTTTTTTATGGCAAAGTAGTACTCCATTGTGTATGAGGAAAATATCACAGAAGCATTCAGGGGACAGTGAGCAGTTTCTGCACCTAAGTAATAGACAAGTGAAATCAGGCTTCGGGTGGACTATCTGCCCTCTAGGAGACTTTCCAGGGCTCTTCGGCCTCAGTGCTCACACTCCATCACAGACCCAGGACATTGCTGATCGATCTGCTTTCCGGCATTTGCTAGGTTTCCTGCAGAAGGGAGTCATTCTCTGGGGCTTAGACCAGAGATGTGAACCTTTCAGAGCTTGCAGTGACATGAGCAGCCCACTGTGGCACGCGTGCCGTACGTTCACCGCCACTGGCTGGGACCCTCATTACACCTGGGAATCTCCCGTGCTTTTTCTATTCATTATGGTTCAGTCTAAATTATTTACTAAATTTGTGTCATTTTCATGTACAGTGATACCTCGGTTGCCAAACTCAGTCATTCCAAATTCACATTTGAACTCTGAAAAGTTAGAGAAACGAACGTATTTTTCCCATAAGAAATAATGGAAAACCAAGTAATTGGTCCTGAGGCCCAAAATTTACAGTTACAAATTCATTCGTGAAATGTAACAAATTTCACAATTTCTTACTTGAACTCTGGTGGTTCTCACAGTTTTCCTCTTAACTTTACTGCTGGTATTGCTAACTTTCTTTGGAGCTGTGGTTATGGTATTTTATGCAAATAAAGTGAAAAGAAATAAGCCCATAGCACTGAATATTGGAGCACACTGACCCAAGAGCAATGTGGGTCCTGGGTGAGGGGGACTCTGAGCCTGCGGTGTCACCCTCGTGTCCTGGGCCAGACAGGAAGCGTGGTTCTCTCGGACCCTGTATACATCTTCAAGTTGGATTTTTGGTTCAACTATTGGGCAAAGTTAAGAACACTGAACACTGAGCAGATTTCTCTCCAACTTCACTCTTCAGTGAGTGCAAAGTTCGAGCTGGGAGCTGAGCAACACCCAAGGTGGTATCAGGGTACCCGAAGTTTCCTTCTCTTACAGTAACTGGTTTCTAATTTAATTCCGCGTAGCCTCTGGATAGCGCCACCTCTGGGGAATGTAGGCAAATGCAGGGCTGCTGTGCCCGGCCAGGGGCCAGCGATGACCGGCACGTGAAAGACCACGTACTCTGGAGCTCACACCACCTGTAAGTCTGCTCGCACTTTGTCTACATATTTTTGATCACTCTTCACTGCCTCGCAGACTAGCGTTGTGTTGTGCCCACAACCGTCATTGTTATCACCAAGAGGACTGATTTGATAGGAATTTTCTGAGCCATAGGAAAATGGATCATCCTTCATTTATTCTTACATCGTCTCCATGTGTATTGACACTTCCTGAGATGGGCATTTTCAATCCAATCAAAGACTTCTGACTTAATTTCTTCTAAAATTTCCAAGCTGTATTCAGTGAAACAATGTTCTGAAGCATGCTGACATTTGGGTTGTTAGTGGAACAGTGGTATAAAACGTTCTAGGGTTATAAATTTTGGCAATCACTACATTTTATAGGTCTTTATTTGAGATTTACCAAGCGTGTTAAGAGAGTGAATTTTAAGAAATATAGCAACAGTGAAATATATTAAACTTTGTTTAAATCCCTAATCACCTGCTAACTTGAAGGTAAGATTCTTTAACACATAATCCTTAACGGTTTATGTCACAAACGTTAGTGTGCGCCTCCTGTTTCATGCTGTTCAGTTTGGTGGCCTAAACTTTTCTTGGAAATGTATCCTCCATGTATTTTCTTTGCATTCTTGTCCTAAGTCTTTCCGAAGGCATGTTGAATCTATGCAAACCCTTGCCCATAGATGTCCCTACACTGTTGTCCTAAAGTTGAAGAATGTCTTTATATTTGAAGGAACATTTTATAATAGCATTGCTTCACTTATAAGCTGTTCTGACACTGCAGGGCTCTAAATGTGTGGTATCTTTCTCTTTCTTGTGCATTTCTCTTGCAAACTGGTCAGCTCTTTCCAGAGCTCATTTTTTTGTAATAGCTTGCTGAAGACAGCTAATTTGCAAACATAACACACAATTAGCATTCTATTTTCCAAACTTTTCCTCTCAGGCAAAACTTCTTAGGCCAAGATCTGCCTTCAGATATTCCGCAGTGACTTACCATCTTTCTTGCATGCAGTATTACTTTCCACACCACCAGTAGGTAGGAAAAAGTCCAGGCCAGTATTTTAGCTTTGTGGAACCCCAGGTTTAGTGTCAATTTAAATGTTTTTATGGTTCTTTTTTAGATTTTATAAATCACAACCATCAGTAAATCTCCGCAGAGTTCTCTAATACACAGTCAGCATCATAACCAATTTTGCTCCATAAGATTTTTTAATTCTGACATATGGAAAAGTATTTGATATTGCTATTGCAATGTCATTTTTATATTATGTAAAGTATCCAATTAGCTCTAATAGGAACTACTTTCTGAGGATACAGGAAATAGTCCTATAAAATTTTGACCAAAAACATTTCATCATCACTCAACACCCAGACTAAACTAACTTCCAATGATACGCATTTTAGGGTTTTCTCGTTGCTGTTGTCTTTACAGTAACACCCCAGCTCTAGGAACTCACTTATTTGTCAGCTATGTTAGATTATAACTAGCTCTTACCTTTAGACTTTTAGGCAATAATTTGAACTGCGAAACTACTACTTATATTTTCTCTCTGCATGTATTGATTGTTTCTAAGTCAATGTTAAAAGATACCAGTTAAAAGTAACATCCATATTTATTCTTCTCTTAGCACTTCCAAACTTCGTCACGAAGCACGACACTGACGGAGGCATTTCTGCACATACTATTTCCGGTAGAAGGATGTGATCTTTTAAATGCATCGAGAATGGGTTTCGAACAGTTTCCAAAGCCCATCTGCCTGTCGAGATTGATTACCTAATGACGTCGTCCACTGCGTTCCTCCCGCCAGGCGCCCGCCTGCAGCGCGGCAGGGCCCTGGAGAATGAGAGCCGCCTCTGCCCTGCCGCTCACCCCGGGGCGAAGCTGTGCGCCCCAGCCTCGCCTTCCCTCTCCAGCACCTCTGCGCTCCTGATCCATGCTCAAGGTTAGAGGGACTGGAACACCTGATGATAGCTCCCAGCTCTCCCCCGAGCTCCTCACCGAGCTCTCCTGACACCAGGGTCCTCCGCCCAGCCGTGCAGGCCCGGCCTGGGTCGGACACCGACTCTCTGTTTATTTCCATGTCTTTTTGCCTCCTGGACCAGCGCCATCTCCAGCCTTTCTTTGGCTCTGGGGATTCTGGCTCCTCTCGCCCCTGCACTTTGGTGGCGCTCTCCCCACTGTGGGGGTTTCTGAGGTTACCCCCAGATGGGCTCTAAGGGTGCATTTCTGGTCAGAATTAACCGCGGGGGTCTGTGCGCTCCCTGGACCGCGCAGGAGCGGAGCCGGAAGGAGTTCGCCACAGCGTGGCGACAGCGCTTCTCCATCACTGGATGCCCTGACTAACGCGCATGGCATGGATTTGGGGGTCTTGTCCTGGCTTCTGCCACTGTGGTAACCCCACGACCAGGGACCGATTTCTTCACGTGCTGCCTGGGGCGATAAGCAGCCAGGTCTCCCGGGCCCCACCGCTCAGCCCGCCTTCTCGGGGTGCACTCCGGCCCCGTGGGAGGCGCCAGGCGGGAAGGTGACTTCGTCCCGGAGGACAGCGTGGGCCCTGCCCCTCTGGGAGCAGAGCGAGCGCGGGGAGCCCGGCTTTTCAGCGTCTCCAGAAACAGGGCGTGCAGCTCCTTCCATCACGGAGCAGCCAAAGCAAGCCCTGGTCGAGGAGGACGCGCGTGGGCTGGGTGAGCGTGAGCCCACGAAGGCCCTGCGGACGCGACGGGGTGGGCACAGCAAGGGTCTCGCGCACAATAGGAAAGGACGGAAGGGCCCAGGGGTTCAGGCTGAGCACCCCGCATCCAAAGCCTGACGTCCAAACGCCATTTTTGAGGTCTGACAAGGGGAAAATCCCACGAGCAGAAAATCCCACACCGTGCTACTTTGTGTCCTGCACAGCATTTCCGAAATAACGTGCAAATGACCTCCAGGCTACGTGGGCAAGGCGTCCATGAAGCGTTGGTGAATTTCTTGGTTAGACGTGCGTCCCCTTCCCAAGGTATCTCATTATGTACATATAAATATTCCAAAATCGGAAATAAATCCCAAATCCGAACACTTCTCCAAGCTCTCCAGATGCGGGGTGCCCTCCCCATGCCTGGATTCAGCCTTAGGGAAACAAGGTCTACACTGAAGGGGGTTTTCACGTTCCCCGGGAAATTCAGGGTTCAGATTTGGAAATGCTCTCAGTCGAGGGCTCTGGAGGTGAGACGTGGAAAATCCACTCTAACAGGCAGAAAATGAAATTGGTCTCCTAACCTGGCTCTGTACCGCGTCGCCTTGTCTGTCTTCTGTCTGATCCCTCTTGACCTTGGTTCCACGGACACTGGGTCTGGGAACAGATGGACCCCACCTCAGTCCCCGCCTGCTCCCCACTCCACCCCCCGACTCTGTTCTTTTCAGACCTCAGTTCTCAGCATAGAACTCCCCATCCAGGAGTCCTTCCTAATTGCATCTTCCCAACAAGGATGATTTTATCCCTCTCAGCCCTCTGTAGATCCAACTCAGTCCATCTCATAATCTGTAATTACTTAAATTATTTATCACTCTATTTTTATATGCTCATTTCCTACCGTAAAATGCTGTCTCCTTAAAGGAAGGGACTCTCTCTCATTGGGCCGCCACTTATTTCCATATCGTTGGCACTGTGCCCGGCATATGGTAATTAATATTTTTGCATGGATATTTTCTAAGTGGGTTCTTCGTAAAGATAGCATAGGAAATTTGTTAGGTGGCATGTGGCTGTGAAAAAGTGCTCTAAATGATTGTAGAATGTCTTTACTCCACAAATGCTGCGTAAGATCTCTCCCAGGTGGCTGAATATGAGGCGATTGAGCGGTGTGACTTCAAGTTTATTGTAACTGCAATGTGTACATTTTTTTTTTCACTCTCAATATTTTACTTTCAGGAAAGGAAGAATTTTAGCCAATATGTTCCTGGGCTAGGGAGAGTCCTAGGGTAAATGGATCAAGAGAACCACTCCTTCCTTTTGAGATTCATTTCTTATTTAGAGTAAGATGGTCATGATCAAGGATTTTCAGGGGAGGCAAAGGGCTGTGGCCAGGAGACCCCTCTTGTGATTCCAGAGAGGTCCCCAGCACCTCAGAGGGCATTCAGGCAGCCCCTCATCTTCTGCCACAGGTGCCGCACTGGGGTTTTATGAGGGAGATGAGGGATTTATTTCCTTTGCCATCATGGGAACCATCGGGTTCCTCTGTACACTCTGCGACCTGGTCTTCGGGATGTTAGAACGTTGCTACGGCAACCACCAGCAGACCTGGAACAGCAGCTCCATCCTCAGCCCTGCACTGAGGCGGCGGTGGAAGCCAGCCTGCCGGGGAGGAGGGGCCCACAAAGCCCCGGCTGGCTGAGCACTGGGTCAACCCCCTCCACCCGGCCACTGCTTTTGCCTTCTGGAATCCATTTTTCTTTCCTCTGACCACATGTGCTTGGGAGCTAAGCCTGGATGTCAGAGACAGCTGCTCTTCTGACCAGTGTGGTGCGGAGGTAGAGAGGGGACCCCAGAATAACAGGGAGGCATCACAGGACAGGGATGACCCAGGACACAGAAGAGATGACTTCCTGTCTCCCCGACCACAGGTCACAGGGCAAAGGTAAGGTGTGTAACTGCGAAGTGAAAATGAACCTTTAATGGGTTTATTGAAAAAGATAAGCTATTCCTACAGCTTTCTCATGCAGACAGTTACCACGACCTGTGCTGCAAAGGGGAGCTGCCTGACTCAGCGGCAGGCTCCAGAAGGCACTCACTAAGGCGGAGCACAGCAGGGGGAGGGAATCCCAGCCCCGGCCTCCCTCCTTCCAGCAGCGCCTCTGCGCCACCTCAGCGGCAGTGCCCACAGGGCCACAGTCCGAGGGCACACGGCAGTGGGTGGACCAAGAGCACCATCAGAAAGGCCGGGGGGAAGGGTCAGCACTCCTTTTTCAAGTACAGTGTGTTGTCATCTCTTGCAGTTAAAAGACACCTGAGTTTTGCAGAGCAGAGAATTTATCAGGAGGATATTCAAATCCTGATTTCCCAGCACCCAGTGTGACACTTCCCAACGTGCCTTACACAAGTCTACCCTGTCTGCACCATGCCCTGCCTCACTGGGAGCCTTCTGGGTACACAGGCTAAGGTCCCCCAATTTTCTGTTCCACCTCACATTTGCAAGGAATTAGAATAGGTATGCACAAGGTGGATACAGAACTCTGCTACACGGTTGGTGGGAATGCAAACTAACCGCACAGCAATGGAAATCAGCATGGAGACTCCTCAAAAAATTAAAGCTAGAAATTCCACTTGACCCAGCTATTCCCCTTCTAAGTACCTTCCCCAAAACATCAAAGACATCATATTACAGTGATCCATGCTTACACACATTTATAGCAACACAATTCATAATAGTTTAACTTGGAAGCAAACTGTGTGTCCATCAGGAGATGAATGGATGAAGAGAATGTGGTATTTATACCTGGTAGAGTACTACTCTGCCATAAAGAAGGATAAACTTAAGTCATGTGTAGGAAAATGGATGCACCTTGAGATCAAAATGCCAAGTAAAATAAATCAGACACACAAGCTTAAATGTTTCATAACTTCTCTGACATGAGAACCCAAAGTGTAAATAAAGAGCAAAACACAAGACAGATAACAGGTAACAGAGAGATAGACCTTTGGCAAATGGGAAGGGGATGAAGAGATGGAATGAGAGGGGAGTGGAGGGGAAGGGGTTGTGAAAAGAATTAAGATGTGTTTTATATGAGACCAACTCACCACAATGAATGTGCAGTCATCACGCACTGCAAACACGTACTAAGAAAAATAAACACACGCCCACACCCACACCTCCCCACACACCGTGTGACCTTTCCAAGAGCACATTTGACAGCTGGACAAGAGCTTGCTATCCACAGGGGACCACATCTTCTTTGTGGGTCACAGTCACAGACCCTGCGGGAGCGTAGGTCTCCCTGCGCTCCACCCGGGACAGCAGGGCTCTCTGACACGCGTTGGTCAGTCAGTAATATTTTTCACATGCACCAGAACCCTTTGTACAAGCAGTTCTTGCTCTGGCCAAAAGAATGGATTCACAGTACTCAGCAGGAAGATTAGGAAGAACCAGTGCGCTCTCTGAAAGGAAAAATTGAAGAACTGGAGTCAAATTTCTTCATTAGAAAATGCTTGTGTATTTTACAGATACCAAAAGAAGGAGAAATATGGAGAAATACATAACTTGTGCATGAAGTCTCACGAATCCCAAGTGGAGCTTTTCCAGCAATTTTCCGGGCAATGCGCAACCCATGTCCAAGAGCGAGGGACCTGGAGGTTCAGACCCTTGAAGTAAGTCAAGCGTATTTGGGAGAATTTTTAGCAACTCCTTTCCTGCAGATATTGAGTACCTAAGCAAACACTGGAAATTGTTTCCTTTTGCAACCCGCATGGCAAGACAGTGACCTTCTAAGGAATAAGCCGCCAAGATTGGCATCTGGCTGCACAAAATCCAGGTATTCACACCTCCCCTCAACGAGACAGTTCGCAATTCCTCTGCCTCTTCCCTCACCCAGAGGGGCTCCCGGGAGGACTCCGGCAGGCCTCACGGTGCAGGAGTGATGAGCAGGAGACAGGCTGTCTGGAAGCGGGGAGCCCCGATGCACCTGTTTAGGGAAAATGTTAGCACCCCGTCCTCTCAGATCCTGATGACATGTTACCACTTTCGCTGTGCTAATCAAAAAAGTTAAACTCACACATTTCTACATCTAGATTTAAACATTATTAATGCAAAATCTTTGAGCTGACAAGATAACTTGAACTGCAAACAGCATGACAAGAGCAAGGGTGGGGGACAGGTCTGTCATGATTGCCCGCCACCTCCCCGCCCCCCAGCTCCATCCCATCAGGACTCACAAGCACAAAAAAATTAAAAAGTGAGTTTAGAAAAGGAGGAAAGGAAAGAAAGAAAAGAAAGATAAAAAAAAGAAGAAGAAGGAGAAGAGAAGAAGTTCCAAGGTCATTCAAAGGGCGAAGGTACCATCGGGTACAGCGCTCTAGGACCTGGTGTTCGGGACAATCAGCCAGGAGCCTTCGAAACCCCGACGGGCAGTTAGGATGGCTGTGTGTCCAGGACGCACAGTCAGGATAGTTGGAAGCTCCCGTGGCACTGGCGGGTCCCGCTCTCCATTCCCCAGGTGACCCCGATGCGGCCCAGTCCAGGGGCCAGGGCCAGGGCACTCACCTGTGACTCGGCTCCTTTCACGCGTGTGTGTGAATGTCTGTGTCTGTCGTGGGGTGTGCATGGGCACACGCACGGGACACTTTAACACTCATTCTCCTCTGGAGTTCAAATTAGCCAAGTGCATTGCTCTCCTGGGCTTCACGATGTGCTTTGATTATACCTTTCTGGATTTTACTGTATTTAACATTAAATCACGCGTTTTATATTTCTGTGGTTTCCACTTTTGAGAAGTCATTGATTATTATCCTTATGAATGAAATGAGAGAACAATGACCTCTGTGATAAGATATAATTCCACCTAAATGTTGTTTTATTGTAACTTGGGGTCATCACTACAGAGGAAGAACATTCAGGACAACTTCAAAGAAGCAAAAATAGATGGATGATAGATGATAGATAGATAGATAGATAGATAGATAGATAGATAGATAATGATTGATAGATGACTAGATAGATAGAACAAAGCAAAATGCCTGTGCATATATTACTTTTTTACTTAAATTATTCTTGTGAATTATTTTCTCTGATGCTTAAAAATCACTTATCACTGCAGTTTTGATGACTTAAAAGCTTAAATGAAAGCCATAGTGTTTAGATTGAATTCTCTGATAATAGTAAAGCTGACAAGCAGTAAAAAAAAAAAAAAAATTGAGAAAAACTAAGCAAGAAAAATGCTGCTTCCAGAACTCTGCTCCAATAAGAAACTTATGAGAGGCACTTGTGAATTGCCATGTCTCTTGCCTTTGGGGAATTTCTTTACTGAATACCAGAGCTGAAGCCCAAAAAGCAGGCTCTACAAGATGCATCTGCTACCTGTGCTGTGGGAAGAGCCCACTTCCTTCCCTAATAACTGGGTGTCCCTTGCCCAGAAAGGAATGGGCATTGATGCAAAGCTATGTGTGTTTCCTGCCCCTGTGATGGTTGAGCAGAACTTCTTGCTCAGCACAGGGACACCTGGCCTGGAGAGTTCAGGGTCACACACACCGAGAACTCAATAGCATATGATGATATAAAATTTAACAATGCATTAACTCTCAGGGAGACCAGAGCTGACGTAAATAACTTAGCTGAGTGCTTAATTGGCCAGTTAAAGGTTCCTTATGTAGTCTACTTATTCGTCCAGTACAAACTTTTGTTTGTTTGTTTGCTTGTTTTGGTAAATCCAGAATGTGATTTTCTTGGAGGTAATACTTAAAGATGGAAAAGAAGTCCACAGCCTGGGGGTGCCTTAGTATCCGTCCACATGTGGGAATCTATTAGCATCTCCCTTCCACTTGGTCAGATTCCAAGGTGTAAGTGTCCAGATCCTTAACTGACTACAAAACTGTAAGATGCAGTCACCAAAGGAATTTGACACTGTTTTTCTCTACCCTTACCTGAAAACATTTCCTTTAAAATTTTTCACTTGATGATTACAGGCAAAATATGGCTCTTTTTAGAAGATGGGAATGTATGACTGTGAGGACGAGTCGTGTCTTAAATTCCAAGTCCAGTATATACCAGATCCCTCAAGTTATGCAGCCAGATTCAGGGCTGGGTTATGTGAGTGACCCAGCCACACACCGTGGGTCGTCCCTCCTTTCTAGCTCTCTTGGAGAGCTTGCAAATTAACAGAAGTGATTGTAGTGGACAACCTTGAATTTGAGCATGTGAATTTCAAAAATGCAGAATTTCCACTTAAATCAATATCTTTCCATGATTCCAAAGTCATCAAAATTCATAAATTTACATACTTATTCTGCAGTTTTTCCCTAAAAAGAGGAATGATTATATACTAGTTAACTAAAATTGTTTAAAAAATAAAATTGTATGGGAAATATAACAAAATATCCCTTGAGTTTGTGAAAACAGAAGTGACTTCTATTTTCTGCTTTACTATGTTTTCTTAGTATCCTAAAATGAGTAAATCGTTTGGTAAATAATAAACAATGAAATAAATGTTTTATATCTCATAACTTGACCACATTTCACATATGCTACTCTTCAGCACAAATGTGAAAGGAGAATTAATTTTCTCATAAGAAAACTGAAGACAAAAATTCACTTAATTTCACTGACATTTGAGCATTTATGATTTACTGAACTGCCAGGAAGAGCAATACTAGTAATATTTGAGAAGTTTAGTAAAATGATCTCCCATTTTTATCCTAACTAGAGAATGTTCCTTAAATTGTTCATAGATTTAAAGCTAAAATTCATGTATTTATATATTTTAAATAAAAAGTTTATTGCATGCTCCAATTTTTTGATTCATGAAGAGTGAGTCAATTTATATCCACAAGTAGCTAACATGCAAGATATCTGTAAAGTGAGAAAAGTAGGGATGATTAATATTGATAAGTATTTTCTTTCTCTCTAACTTTTGAAAGTCAGAATATCAGGGCATACTCATCAAATTTTACTAGAGAGTACTTAAATGTGGAAAAAGTACCTCATTTTAAAATAAGAGACTGATTTTAAGGAGACTAAATGCCAAACTCAAGGTCACTGAAGTGGCTTACAGAAGAGCTGGGACTAGAACTCAAATTCCTGTACCTTATCGAAGTGCTTTCAACAGTCACCAAGCTGATTCTCCTGTTGATCTGCAGCATTGTCATTTTCATATGGATTAATTTTAAATTTTGTCAATATAATATTGTAAAATATATCTACAAAAATGTGGAAGGACCTCTACAGTGAAAACTTATATACTCACTGCCTAGATAGATTCTCCATAAACTTTACCTGTATCTCTTAATAACCTTTGACTAGAATTCTAGTTTATCTGATGCAGTATTGCCACTTAAGCACACTTCTGGGCATTATTTGAATAAGTATAATTCATTCTTCCAATTGACTTCAGACTATTTGCTATATTTTATATAGTTAAAGACTTCTGTTTAAAGGAAATACAGTTGGATCTTGTTTTTTAAATATATATGAATAAATTTTGCTTTTTAATCAGAAAATTTAAGCCATTTACATTTAATATAAATATTCAGATGGCTGAACCTGTCTGCACCATTTTGCTTTCCTTTGTGTGTGTCTCATTTGCTTTTGTATCTTTTTCTCCTTTCTTGTCTGAATTGTCAAAAATTTGTGTTTTTTTAGTTCTCTTTTTAACTTCTTTCTTTATTTGTTATGACTATTTGCCTCATTTTTTGAAAGTGGTATTAGGGAATGTTATATGGAACCTTAAATGATTACAGTCTGCTTAAAGTTAATATTAAATAATTTCACATAAAATGAAAACAAATTGTCCCCTTACTTACGGTTTGTTAACTTGTCTATCCTGTAGCTTATTTTGCCCTATCTACTGTTGTAGCTCATACATATGTTATATTCTCCATACACATTATCATAGTGTTATTTACAATTTTGCTTCCAATGGTCATATGTAGTCTAAAGAAATTTGAAGAAAAAGTTTAGATACATCCAGATATTGATACTTCCTCTCTATAAATCACAATTTCATCTGTCATTAAACATTTCAGGCTGGAGAACTTTCTTCAGAATTTCTGTTGATAAGAAAAGTAGTTTCAATTTCATAAGCATGTGTCTTCATTTCATATTTATTCTTGAATGCTATTTTCATGTTGTGTACAATTTTAGGTTGATTAGGGCTTTTTCTCATTAACAGTTTAAGGTATTTTTTTCACACTATTCTGTCCACCATTGTTTCTGCTAAGAAATTAGTCATTATCCATAGTTTTTCAGACAGGTAACATGGTGTTTTACTCTGAGTGCTTTCAATATTTTCTTTAATTTTGTATGTATCTGTCTAGTATTTTTAGTAAGTTTCTTCAATTTCTAAAGTTATATCTTTCAACAAGTTTGGATAATGTTTGGAAATTCTTTATTTGAACATTTTTTCTGCCCTAGTTTATTTTTTCATTGTGGAACTCCAATTACACTTGCGTTAGACACTTTGATATTGTCTCTTGTGTCTTAAGAAACTATATTTTTTTCTTCTTTTCTTCTGATCAGTCATTTCTATTACATCTAGCCTCTGCTCCCATGATTCTTTTACCTGCCATCTTGAATCTTCGCTTAATCACATTCAGTGTAATTTTGAAAGTTCAAATATGGTGTGTCACAGTTCTATGAATTCTGTTTGATATTTTTTCATATTTTGCATTTTTTTCTGAGATTTTCCTATTTCTTAGATTGATTACATTTTTGTTAATTATAACACCTGAATTTAAAGTCCTCTGATATATTTAATATCTATCTTATCTCATAAGTGGTCCCACTTGATAACTGCTTTCTTTTGAGTATGGTTCATTTGTTCCCATTTACTTATAGAGTAAATTTGTGTGATTAGCAGAAAATTGTGTAGGTTGAAGTATGGTGATTCTGGATTCTGCTGTACTCTTCCAGAGAAAGTTGATTGTTCTGCAGAGCAGGCAGTGAGCTCGAATAGACTTGAACTTTAACCTCAGTGGCAGGGGCAGTTGAAGTCTTCCTCGGCTTTGCCTTCGTGCTTCAATGCGTGCTAAGCCAGAGGGCCAGCAAGAGGTCTGGGACACTTTACACGCAGGACCTGGGCAGTGCTCTGTTTCCAGTGTTTCTTTCTTCCCTCCATTGTTCACTGCTGTGATTGCTATAAACTTTGCCTTTGGGCATTTCAAGCTAGCAACACTGAGTGTGTCTGCAGAGTCTAAAGGACCTAGGAGAAGCCCTAGGGTGTCCTGTGCGGCGCAGGAGCCTCCTTGAGGAGGCTCCACTCTTCCCGGCCTGGCGCCCCTTCCGTTTCTGCCCACTCTCTTGCTTGTGGATTTGCAGGAAGTATTTATTCGATAGGGCTATTTAACCATGGCTCAAAGAAGAACCAAGTTAAAAGTGACTTTGTCCTCTGCATGGCTAGTGCATGTTTTGAGTCTTGCGAGAGTTGAGGCACATTGCTTTGTCACTGAAAGCGTGCCCTGCAGCCCCAGCATTAGCCTTTCACAAACCAGCTGTGTGATGTTTTTGTTTCTCACTTACAAAAAGGAAGGAGTGACACTAGTATTAATCTTACAAGATCATTTTTGAGCATAAAACAAGATTATTTGCAAAGTGGTCTGAATAGAAACTGAGACATAACAGTAAGTGGATGCTGTGTAGAAATTGTTACATAGCATATACATTTGAATTTTAGCAATTAACTATTATTAATATATTGCTTTTATTTGAAAAAATTGCATATTACATAACCCTTACTTCTGGAACTCAGGCTAAGATTCACGAAAATTTTCATAGGCTAACTTTAACTCAAACCTTGTACCACTGCCAAATTACAATCTTTCCTTGAAGGATTAAAGAGAAAAGACAAACATATAAATGTGCTTAGGGACACCTGCCTTAGAGAAATGACTGAAATTTGGCTAAGTAGAAATAAATTAGTAAAACTGTGCGAATTCTCTGCCTCTGGCCACTGACTTTATGCGGCTGACTCAGCTGTCCACGTGCCGTCCAGCTGACTGGGCAGAAAGCATGGCGTGGAGCAGGTCCTTCCTCATTTAGAAGAAGGAGCCACGCAGGCTGTCATCAGAGCAGCGGGCTTGCTTTCCTGCATCTGGCTGCTAGACTTTCTGCCATGCTGCCTCCCACCCCAAAGCAGTGTTATAGCTCCCGGTGAACTAGTCAACATTACTGTAAAATAAATTTATAGTTTGGGCAATTACTTTTTTCGACTCAAAAAAAAAAAAACTAAAAATCAATCAGCGAATGAATCCTCACTTTTTCTTTGAACCACCTTGAAGTCCATTTCTGCAGACACGTTACTAGAAAACACGAACTGCAGAGCCGAAAGGAAGGCTGTCTGCAGCTGCCTCTCGCTGCAGATCCAGAGGTTTTAAAATTTAGGGGTATTATGGAAATTATAGAACTTGCGAAGGGATGCCTCAGGAAAAAAAAAGTTATAAACTTCACAAGACTCATGAATCATAGCCCCAATTTATTCAGAGTAGAAACTTCCATGATGTTCAGACATCCGCTCGCGGGGCTTGCTTGCCGGAGCCGGCGCAGCCTGAAACCCGCACCACGAGGATGCTGCTCTACCGCCGCGGCGCTCCTCCCGCTGCATTCTTCCAATTTATGTTTTCTCCCTTCGGCAAGGATCAAATGGGGTTTTTCAAATGTTAGTAAAGAATTTTTACATGTTGTCATCCTACAAATATAAATTAATAACAATGATGATGTTCTATTTCAAAGCAGATATTTACAGGAAGGCATTAAAAGCAATTGAACCGGAAGCCTCAAGATGTAGCATGAAGAAATGCTTAGAAAAATATTACAGAAGCCACTGGTGCCTCTAGCTATAATATTTTATTCAATTTCATAAGTTTGAAAGTGGCCCCCCCCATGACAGCCGGAAAGAGCTGCCGAGTCGCTTTTCTTCATTTTATGGCTTTTCCTTTCTGTACGTGAGGATTGATGAACAAAACCTTCCTTTCTTTGTAACTGAATATTTATACCCAATATTTATTATTTTTTTCTCTCAAATAACTGTAGCTAAACTCCCCTTGAACTAAATTAAAAAGCAGGATGCAAATCATCTGTATATTGTGGTTGTAATTATGTAAAAATATGACTGTGTGTGCAGAAAGGACCGGAAGGAAGATGCAGAAATTACTGTAATTACACGAGTGTGGCAGGAATTACAGAAGTTCACAC
>RJWM01012858.1:0-55203 GCA_004363535.1 Dasyprocta punctata | reverse complement strand
TCTTACATTGATTGCCAGTTGAGTAACAGACCTTGACCCATGGAAGAAGGAAAACAGGATCGCCTGGACTCTACCATCTGTTCATCCTCTCTTGCATAATTTTATTCTCTGCTCTTTCTCTGTGCACATATCAGCTTTCAATGAGACCTGGCATCCTTCTGGGTCACCAGATTTGAGCATGGTTTTAGGAATGCCTTTTGAGCTTTCCACTGGAGTCAATAGAGATAAGAACTTTGAGGACTGTGCACTTTGAGTCTGCGATTGACTCTCAGGTCCTTGTGATGTGCATACCCAATCATTTTGGCACTATTTGATGTTTACCCATTTTGTAACATTATCAAAAATTCAGAGTCCTTATTTTTGTGGATCTGTTTTTGGACTCTACTTTCTTATTTATCTATTTATTTGATTTTTTGACACAGGGTCTCTCTATGCAGTTCAGGCTGGTCTTGAACTCACTTCATAGAGCAGGCTGGTCTCGAACTCCCAATGTTTCTCCTGCCTCAGCCTCCCGAGTGCTGGGATTACAGGTGTGAGTCCCCACACCCAGCTCTGGACTCTCATTTCTTTTGCATTCATCTGTCTTTTCACCAATACCAGACTGTTTTTGTTATTGTAGTTTTTTTTTCTTACTGTTTGTAAAATCAGATAATGTTAGTTGGTCAATTTTTCTCATCTTTTTAAAAATTTACATTAGTATTCTATTTCCTCTCATTTTCATATGTGTCATCTTATCAATTTATACAAAAAATCAGATGAGATTTTTATTACATTGAGCTACACATGAATTTGAGATAAAATATAGTATCCTTTGACCTATGAATAGTAAATTCTCTTCAGGTATCTCTTTGTTTTAAGACTTCATTCAAATGATATTTTACTGTTTTAAGTGTAGAGGTCTTGCGTATTTGACATATTTATTCCTAAGTGTATCATATTTTAACCTCTTATGAAATTTTTAATGTAAATTTATGATTGTTGCTGAAATACAGAAACCAATTTATTTTTGAAGGTTAATTTTCATATTTTGAAATATCTATAAATATTCCACTAGCTTCTTACTACACTCTATGGGATTTTATATATAGCCTGTTATATCATTTATGAATAAAAATATGTAGTTCCCTTCTGGGTTTGATAACATTTCTTTATTTCTTACTTTTTCCAATGGGTAGAAATTCCAGTAAAATATTCAGTAGAAACTATGAAAATATACATTTTTTGGGCTCATAATCTTACTGAGAAAATATAGTCTTTCATCATGAAGTAGGATGCACAGGTAAAATGAGGATTTTTCAAAGATTGTCTTGGCCATACTTAAGAATTTCCTTTCTATTCTGAATTTTCTGACAGTTTCTAATGTGGAATAAATGTCAAATGCAGTTACTTTGTTGCATTTTTCACCTCTTTTTTAGTTTGTCAATATAGTGAATATATTATTTGATTTTGGAATGTTGTACCAATCTTACATTCCTCTGTTAAATACTGCTGGTTAACAATGTTTTAACTCTTTTATATATTATTAGATTTGTCTTACTAAAATTTTATCCTGCAGTATTTGTATCTGCACTTTAGAGAAATGTAAATATGTAATTACCTGTACTTGTACCATTTTTGTCTGATTTTATAACTGGACTATGCCAGCTTCGTGAAGTGGAACAGAAAGTATTCATTCATCTTCATGTGAAATTGGATTGTTTTTTATTAATCATTTGGTAGATTTCATCAGTGAAGTCTTGTAGGCATATAATGATATTTTTGTAAATGTTTTAGCTATAAATAAAAAGTATAAATTATCATTACAATAATATTCAATGTACTACTTGTGAGAGTTTAATGCTTTGTGTATTTCAAGATTCTTTTTAATGCAGATCGGGGGTTATCAAACTAATCCACAGTCCAAATCTATCCTTTGGTGATGGAAACAAAAAAATCAGTGTGTGTGTGTGTGTTTGTGAGGGTGTGTGTGAGGGTGTGTGTGTGAGTGGAGACAAAAAAGTCAGTGTGTGTGTGTGTTTGTGAGGGTGTGTGTGTGAGTTTGTGTGTGAGGGTGTGTGTGTGTGTAGAAATTTTTAGAGATTTAAAGGGGTGAAGAATAAAGAATGTAAAAGTTGCATTTCACCTGCAAATATTTGTCACTACCTTCTATCCTTAAGAAACTTTACTGACCCCAATTTAAATTATTGAATTTATGACATTGAAGAATCAGTAATATCCCCTTGTCACTGTAGTATCTATAGGATCTGCAAGATCACTCCTCTATGTATAACAGATATAATTAGCATCTTTTCTCTTTTTTCCAGTTACTCATGCTGGTGGCTAAGCAAATTTGTTGATCTTCTTAAAATATAAATTTAATTTAATTGATTTTCTATATATTTCTATGATTTTTAGTTTATTATTTTCTGTTTTGCCTGCTCTTTATTCCTTGGAGGTAATTTGTTCTTTTTTCCCCCTAAAGTTAGAAAGTTAGATCATTTCTTTGGTGTCTTTCTTCTTTTCTGAATGGTAAATCCAATCAATTTTTCTTAAGGAGAGTAATTAGCTATCTTATTTCCAAAAATGTGCTATGTTTTTATTTTATTCCAATTCAATTTAGTCTTCCTTCTGATTTCTTTTAGAAATGACTCAAAAGTCATTCAGAAATCTATTCATTATATTTGACATATTTGTGGGTTTTTCTGATATCTTTTAAGGACTGATTTGTAATTTACTTCAATAATGGTATGAGAATATACCTTGTATGACTGATCATTTTAAAGTTATTACCCAAACCAGGACAGTACTCTTCTGAAGCTTTGCTCAGTGCCTCATAATGATGAGATATTGCAATGTCCATGTAAGGCACTGGCCATACTTTTGCTCTGTGTTGTCTCCAGTGTTCAGTCTCTGAAGTTCCAGTATTCTTTTTTCAGAACTCTACCCATGTTGGTCTCCTCAAACTCTCAGCTCCACCTTTTCCGCTTGATAAGGACTACATGTTTCATTTCTACTTCCTGTGCTATGTCCTGAGAACTCAGTGATCCAGTGGGGCAATGTGGGTCTCAGTTTCTTTGCTTCCTTTTCCTTCTGGACAACTGAGCACAGTTGCCAACTATCCAATGACTTGAAAATAATTTTAAATATATGTTGTCCAGTATTTCTTTTTCTTTCCAGCTGCAAAGTCATTGAAGCACTCATTATTCTATTTTGATTGCAAGACAATGAAATGTTGAAAAAAATTTGAAAAAAAATATGCCAGCGCGGGCCATGTATGCCACTCTGACATGAAAGTAATCATACTAAATCCTATCTATTCTTTGAATTCGTTAAATTTCTCATTTTTTCTAGATATTTGAATCCAGTTTTATAAATCAAATGCTTTAAGTTGGGGTTTAAATAATCTCCTTTATCACTGGCCAAAGTTTCTGTGCCTTGACTAATTAATAGCTTGTATTACCATGAAGAGCAAATTTTGTGTAAAATTGTCTGTAGCTATGCAAGTTTTTGCTTCACTACTTTCCTTTCCAAAAATCACTTAGCTAGCAAGAGTGTAATTCTATTTTACAAGGTCCTCTCCTTATTATCCACAACTGATTGAAACTAAGGTATCTAAGTTAATTATATCTCAGGAAGTCAAAACAGGAATTCACTGGTAATTACCTATTCTTATTATGAGTTGCCTATCATCTAGAAAGTAGAAAAAGATATCAGAATATTAATGTAAAAATAAAATGATATGAGAGATAAAATATGGAGGGAAGAAAAGAAAATAAAAGAAGAAGCAAAAGAGAAAACAGGACAGAAAAATCAGTGAGGGAAGAGAAGAGAAGTGAAGAGAACAGATCAGCTCTGAAAACAATATAAAGAAGTTAGAGGAAAAGAAAGTTGAAAGAGAAAAATGAAAACAATGGAATCTGATTGGAAGGTTTTGAAGAGGGCCATGCTCTTGGTTTGTGCCACCTTCCATGGCTTTTTTTAAACATCTTGTAACATAATTTTTTTCCTCTTTTGTTTAAGGTGAATCTTATCACCTATTGTCAAAGAATCTTGCCTTACAGAAGAATGTACAGGAATTGTAAAAATATGGTTACTAGTATTAGGAAAATACTTTCCTTGACAGACAAACTGATAATAAATGCCACAATATAGACACAATATTGACAACTAAAATTAGAAGGAGAAGGTCACTAAATTTTGAAGTAGTTGTAAACTGGAAGATAATATTGTCCTAGACATTTAAGAAAGTGTTCCCTAAGTAGGACAAATGAGGTGGTCATTTCAGGAATGGGAAACATGATTAACATAGGCATAGAAGGAAAACACAGAAAGGAGAAGAAGCATTCTTTTATTGGAACGTGTGTATGTCATTTTAGAGAGAAGAGTGCATATTTTATTTGACAAAAAGTAAGTCTTTATACACTGGCATTAGATTTGATGCAGTGGACATGGTTGGGTAATACTGTTTCTCGAGGTGTTTGTAAACAGTGACACATCAAAACGTGCTCCTAGGATGATTAGTAAGGTAAGAAAGGACACTATTGATTAAGAGGTCAGAAATTAGCTAGAAGTGATGTGTCCAGATGTTCATCAGGTAAGAGACTTCCAAATTTAGGTCACAATAAAATCTAATTCCAATTGAAGAAGAAAGACAGACAGAGACAGAAACAGTCCTTGTTTTAGTGAAAAACAGACAAAAGACAAGAATATAATTCATCTAAAATATATTCAAACACATATTTAAAACATACATGGGTAAAGCTGAATTCAGATAATAGAAATTTGACTCTTCAGCATTTGGGGCTGAACTTAACTGACATCTGTCTCATCTAGTACTGCTCTAATCTACCACCACAGACTGTTACAACTCATGGCTCCACATTCTCTTCTAGGGTAGAGTTATGTCTTCAGGAGCTTCAGCATCAATTTCTCTGAGGTTCATGTCTGTCAGGTAAGAGCATCAAACATTCAAAAGCATCCACACAATCTTAAGCTTCATTCTGATTGACCCTCATAGATTACTAGCTCATCTTAGGATGTATCTTTGGTCAGAAGGATGCAGTTTTGATTTTGGCCATGTCTGGGTCAGAAGGATATAGTTTCAATTGGTCATAACTGTATCATTTGCCTGTATACCATACAAGGGGAGAACATTTGACTTTGCCTTGGTGATACTGTATTGCATTTAGTTCATCCCAGGGGCACTTTTCATACATCATTTCAGAGTTTTGTTATTAGGGAAACAATACCATTTGTAAGATGGAAATAATAATTCATAGTTTTCAGTCACAATCATATACTTAGAAGACACAACTTCAGATTTCAGACTTTTAGTATAATATTGCTTTATTGAATATTCCACAATGCATTGCATGTGATAAATTTATTTTCACTATAAACTTTTGCAACATGCATAGTCCCTTAAAATCAGAAATTCATAATGAAATATCAATTCTACCTTAACTCTACTAGAGTAAACTGCACTGCTGTGCCAGGCGGGAAAATGTATGTTTGCTGCCAAAGACTCATTGTCTTTCCAAATCATGATTAGTAGGTGGCAGGACAATATAACACTATAAGACCAAATCTTATGCAAAGTTGGCCTAGATTTGAAATATGAATCTTTTACCAGTGCAAGAGATGAAGTTGACAGTTGTAATCTCTTTAGGTTCATAATTTACTAAGTTGTAGGCAGGTTAGCCATGATTGATCATCCCTAGGCAGAATGTTAGTAATTTAAAATCATTTTATTACATTCCACAAATGTGAATTTTAAAAGCTTCAGACTGTCAGTTTTACCTTCAGCAACTCTTAGGAACAAGTTTACCTCTGAAAACTGAATGCATGCAAGAATATGCTTACTGCAATGTATCTCTCTGCTTAGTTTGTCATTTGTATCTCAGGTATTCTACAGTGGATTATTCACAATATAAATTTTTTTTATTGAAAGCACATTCATTTACTATAGCATGAAACATACCAAAGAACTTCAGTTTTTGATACCAGTGAAGTAAAATTTGTCACTGCTGCCTTAGTCAACAAAGAACTGTTGAGAAGAAATTATTCAAAGTATAGTCGAAGGGCCAGGAAGACTGAACTCAGTCCATACAATGAAACCAAGACTCTGTAATGGTCTATCATAGCAAAGGGTGTTTTCTCTTTGAACTGTCCAGAAAAGGTATATGAAGCTTTCCAAACGATATAGATGAAGGGCTCCTCTGTTCTGATTTTGTGTAGGCTTTTGTTGTAGTGCATTTTCACCTAGAGATAGCTTGTGAAACCAGTATGATTTGCCGCACAGCAGAGGGAGTGTCCTCAGAAAGGATTTCCACAGGAAAAGGCACCTGTGGAAAGACACTGATACAGGTGCCTCTCTTTCTTATGGTATCTATGATTTCCCCGCAAAGGAAATTCTTGACTGTTATTTATTGTATGATGGATCAGAGCTGAACGGCCTTAACTCAGGCTGTGTCACTTTGAAACCTTTCATGGGGGCTGCTGTCACCCACTGGGGATGCTCTTCCTTAAAATTCACCTCTATACAGCCACAGTCCCTAAAGGTCTGACAATATAAATTAAAACAGAATGTAAAGACCAATTTGCTATAGAAACTTACACAGTATAATTATCCTCATGGACTTTCTTCCATCCTATGGAAGTCAAGTTCCTCTCCAAGACAACAGCTGACTGCAAAAGGGAATTTTTTTTTCCACATAAAGATTTGTGTGGTTCAAGAAAGCAGCTTTTACACAAGGCTGGTTTCTTGGCTTGATATGTGATGAAAAAGAAATTAGAAAGCGTTACACAGAATAAATGAAATAAATTTTATAGGGAGCACTTACAAAGCAGAAGTCTTGTAGCGAGCCCCACACACACACCTACGCCCTGATCTCTCATCAGCTGCAGAGCGGCTTGTGGGAGGACAACTTCCTTAAAGGCAGACTGAACCTTGAAGTAAGTGGTAAGGAAGGAAATATGACCTCCTGGTGTTTCTCCTTGTGTTAGAACATGTAGGGTAAATGCCTGGTTAGAGGGTGAAAAAAGAGATTATTTGGGGAATTAGGCAACCTGAGGTTAGATACTCACTAACTGTGTGAGTCTGCTGGGAAAATTTTCCAATTTTTAGTTTGGAAAGAAGTTACTGGGTTCTGGAGGTGGCGGTGGAACAAAGTTCTGCTCCTAGGGACTTGGGGGAATAATGGTTGGGCCAATCCAGATGAGCACTTCAAGCTATTTCAGGACAGCCCTCATCTTCATGTCCTAACAATAAATGCAAAATTTCCACCTGCTCTGCTGTGAGTCTCCCAGGACAGCAACTTGTCCCTCACATCCATGTGGCACTAGTAGATAAAGAAGGTAAAAGACATCTGCACAATAACCTTACCTCATGTATCAACATTCTGCAGGAGTTCTCTTTAGATTGTAGAATTTCCAAAATTTCACATTTGACTTGTATACGAAATTAGGAAAACAAGTAGCCTTCACTCTTCTTATCCAATGACTGTTTCAAGGTTTGTTATAATTGAGATTTAGCACCAAAGTTTTGTTTTGGTGTTCTTGTTTGTTTATTAATCAAAATAATTCCAATTCTTCGCATTAAGACACAAAGTAAAGTAACTGAGAAAACATATGCCCATTTACAGCCATTTTGCCTTATAGAACTCAAGCAGAAAAGGAGAGATATAGAGAATTTGAAAGGCACCTTATTTCAAATTTCTGTAGAATTTCATTTCTTTTTCTTAGTATTTCCTCTGCTTTTCTGCTTTGGTCACACTGACAAAAGTGTTAGTTGGCATAATAAAATGGTAGCACACTACTGACTTAGATTCTTTGGTTTTTCTTTTGTTTTCTTTATGTGAGCAAATTTTCTTTGCTGTAGACATCAGCATTACTGATTCCCTTATTCATTCAAAGTTCATTTTAGCAGTAAAGCTATACCATGGCATAGATACAGATGAGAGGGGAAAAGGACAAGATCATTACTTCTAAGGTTGAGAACCAAAAGGTTAGGCATAAAAGACACCAGCAATACTAAATATAAGAATAAGTTTCCAGGGAAGCAAATTTAGAATTTTAAACAAAGTGAGTTTACAGGCAGCCTTGTAAGCAACAGGAGTTTTAGATTCACAGCATAAGACAATGGCCAGGTTGGGGGTGGGGCGGGCATGGTTTCAGAATTGGTAAGGGCAAATGAATTAAGCAGTTGAGAGACCCAAAGACAAAACAAAGTGTAATGCACATCACTTGAAAGAGTGGAGAAAAGTGGAGGAAAAGAAACCAGTTATACTTACAGAGACTGGTCACTGAGATGGATACTGGGCACAAAATGAAGTTATAACTAGCCAAGATATGGGGGAAGGAATTTCTAGGGGAAAGTGACACTCAACAGTGTCAAACTTTAAACAAGTCGTCGCATCTCTCTGTGTCTCAGTTTATCCATTTCTAACCTTGCCATAGCATAGGGCTGTATAGAGTATATAAACTAATTCAAGTATATGTTTGACAAGTTCCTTGGACCTAATAAATAATGAATAAATATTTACCCAATAATTACTGTTGCAGTCGTGGAATTATGTAGCTAAAGCGGGTCTTTGGGTTTGTAAATTTATTAGAGAGACAGAGAGGGAGAGAGAGACTTAATACAGAAGTATTAACATAATCTGACAATCTGACAGGGAAAGTTGTGCAGTGGACTAAAGTTTGTATTTCTGAATAATGTTAGCTGGGACAAAACTCTAGGTAAGTTTGGATATCAAGAATATGAAACATATTCTACAGAAAAAAATAATTTTTTGTTAATTTCAAGTGAGAAAAAATATTTGTATTTACTAAGAAAGAAAATTAGTATAGAAAACTGGATGGATATGGAGCCAATAGACACAATGAAATACGTAATATACATATAAAATATAGATAGATAGATAGGGATTCAATTTGACAAAAATAATTGTGGAATTTATAATTCTGTTTTGTTCTTTTCAACTAAATTTGCATGGTTGAGTTCTCTTAATCTACACAGCCTTTTTATTTTTAAAAATGTTTACTTATTTATTTATTTATTATATACCCTTTTTAGAACCCACAGTGTCGAGCATTATAGCAGGTATCTGGGACATAGTGTTCCTGCGTAAGATGAATGACATGTCATTGGAAAAGATGTGGCTCTATAGCTAAAGCTGTCTTTTTGTAGTGTTTTCATCTGTTTTAATCTGAATACATTTTGTGGTATATTTTTACCCTCCAGGAGGAATAAACTGAGTTGTTTGTAAATTTTAAAAGGTTCTGATTCCCAGGATTTAAAATTTTAATATCATTCTATGACTATCAAGAGTAGTTGTTAATCAAACATTATCAAGCTGGCATGTGATCAAACTGGGTTGATGTATCATCAGCTACTCACTGATTTGTGAAAAATGTGCAGGCGTGCATGTGAACACATATACACACACGGGTAGGTCCTACAACTGGTAACCATTTGGGATTATAAAAATGGGAATGCTTTTAATTTTGTGAGAAACTCATTATCCAACTCTGGAAGTTGTTAGAATCATTTGCCACATGAACTAATTCATTTCTAAGTCCATCTTTTTCTTGTTACACTTTCTCAAATTTGACCAGCTTTGAAATACTAGCTAAAAGCTAACTTTGTGGTGTAGATTTTCTGTATTCTCAGTTACCACACTTGTGTATTGTAACAAATATTTTGCCATTACATATATGCATTAACATTTTCCCATCTTTATATAACAGCTTCCTCTTCATGCTCTTAGCTGTCCATGATAATTTTTAGCTATTTTATAGCATATTCTAAACTGATTCCATATATTGTGGGCATTTTGAAAAATTTTGCAAAAACTGCGAAGAAAAAAATTTCAGACAAGGTAGTTTGACAAAGTAACTTCGAATCCAGCGCTGTACTGAGTCACACATACGGTACTAGCATGGCTGTATGTGGCCTGAGGCATCTCAGATTGTCTTGAGTTTGGGTCTAAGTTTCTTTTCCTACTTAATAAACAAGCCACTGAAGATATTTTAAAAACATTTCTCATAAGCCGGGCGTGGTGGCACACGCCTTTAATCCCAGCACTCGGCAGACTGAGGTAGGCGGAGCCTTGTGAGTTCGAGACCGGCTTGGGCTACAACGCTAGCGCAAGGCTGACCTGAGCTACATAGTGCGACCCTGCCTCAAAAAAACTAGGGCTGAGAGTTTGGCTCAGTGGTTTAGCACCTGTCTGGCAGACGTGAGACTGTGAGTTCCATCCCCTGTGCTGGAAAAAAAAAAAAATTTCTCATAGTGATGAAAAACAAGAAAACGACATACTCAATCACAGAGGTACACTCTAAAGTTCTGCTGTAATTAGAATTTACCCATCTTGGATGAAGGCTAAAGATATGACTGAGTAGTATTACTAAGAGAGTTAGAAGAATTATGACCAATATTTAATTTACCAATTTTCCAATTTACCAATATTCCAAGATAGATAAAAATGGTATGACAACCTATAACTTTTTCTGATATTCACTGTCATTTTACAACATAAATTACTTTTATGGCTCTTGAGTGTTCAATTTAGAAACTATGCAGTATATTATAAATTAGTAAATTCTGCCTTACCTTCTGAATTAAAACACACAAAACAAACAGATACAGGTACAGAGTTGGTGTGAAATAAAATGCCTACTAATCAAAAAGCTCCTAAAACCTTTCCATGCTTACTTTTCTCTCTGCCCCAGTGGTTGAAGTATTTTCCTTCAGTTGCTGGAGATTAGGTTCTTAAATCATTTGCCTCTAATTAATAACTACTGTACATTAAAACCAAGATGTCCACTCCCCTGAAAAAGCAAAACTGTGATTTTGGTGAACTGTGTATAACTAATCCTTCAGTGTATCTCTGCCTTGTTAGGATCATACTGTGACTCCCTAGCTTTGGGCTCAAAATAAATCCAAATCTGGTCTTGTTCTTATTCAGAGACTTTCTCATTCAAATAGCTCCTTTATCCTGGCTTGTATTCTTTTGCCTACATATCCTAAAATTCTGATGAATGATCTTAAAGAGGATTTTTCTTCTCTGCTTTAGTAAGGCCCAGAAATAATTTCATTGTTTTTCTGTCCTTACAATAAAAGTATGGTTGAGAAAGACTCTGAGAAGACTAGGGAAGGTTACAGGCTTTCATAGCTATTACTTGATTGGGTTTACAACTAAACTAGGGGACACCAGACTTGAGATTGTCATTGGTTAGTTGAACCTCTATTTATGAAGGTGTAGAACAAAAAATACCAAGGGCAACCTAGACCGCACTGGCACTTCTGTGTCTCTCACTGCTTCTGGCTTTTAAAGCATCTCTGATTCACTTCTACTTCACAAATTCTGTGAAAGTTCACTTTTGTCCATGTCAGGTGGAAAACCACCCAACGAAGGCATTCTGAGATACCTAGTTAGCAGTATATGTAAAAACAACCCTCACATTCAAAAGAAGCAGAGAAAGTTAAGATAAATAGTCAAAGACACAGCAAATTACAAGTGGTGGTGACTAATACTTCTTTTAGTAGTTCGTAAATAACCCAGGGAAAACAAAAAACACATGGTGGAAAATATTGGTTAACGTGATGTATGATGTATTTCTAGGAGGAGTGCGTGTAACAGAATTTTGCATAGACTTACAGAAAAAGGTAGTGAACGGGACAACTAATGAAGGAAAATGTGCTGTACTTTCCTTCTGTTTCCTTTAGAAGGTAAATTAGATGTAAGAATATGTAAGTGTTTTGTTGAATTATGTAATATTAGAACCTAATGCTCTGTTGATACTTGCTTTATTTAAAATGTTTCTAAACTTTATGCTTAGTTTTGCTTTTGCTTTAAGTGTTTACTTTTGTACTGTTCTGATATGATCAGACTCCAATTTTTGGGACTTTTGTTTGAAATGTCTCCTGTAGCTTTTCCCACATGTTCATAGCAGGCTTAAGATTTTGAACAATAGTACACGGTTAGTGGGCTGGAATGTAAGGGACACTTAATGTGTATTTTATTATGGAAATAATGATTAGTAAATGTCAGTATATCTTAATTTTTGAACTTTCCATTCTTTTATACAATGTCTCTATAGAATACAGTATATAATTCTGTCAATGTCGATTGATACTATTAATGACTAATGGTGTGACTAAATATATACAGTAAGGCATAGAACAGAATCTGATATTTTGGAACAAATTTATTAATTATGAATAATCTACTGCCTTAGCCACTCTTCTGTTGCTGGGGACAATAACTGACACCCACTACTTATAGAAGGAGATGTTTATTTTGGCTTGGGGTCCAGTATTCTCAGTCCTTGGATGGGTGGCTGACTCTGAAGCAGGATGGCATGGCTCAGGGGGTAGGTGAAGGAAAAGCTGTTTACCTCATGGCAGCCAGGAAGCAGAGGGTGTGAAGAGAGAAACCAGGAAGGGAGATAAACCCTTCCAGGTCACACATCCCAAATTGGCCTCTTCTGTCAAAACCTCACTTTCTAATACAAGTCAAGTCAACCACACCCTCTCATGATCCAGTTACCTCCCAAAGGCCCTGCCTTTGAGTTTGTGAGGATTGGTGGGGTAACCTAGGGAGAAAGCATAGCTCTTATTCTATTAAACATAGCATGATATATATATTTATCAGCATTTGATTTGGGGGAGTATAAATAGAAACTATTACAGAGTGTACAAAATCAGGACAAGATAATTTAAATGCTAAAATCATATTTTTTATTTTTTATTTACTAAGAATCTACATACAAATCAATAGAACAGACAAGCAAGTTTAGCAAGGTCAAGAAAAATTTTAGAAAATGTTACATTTGAAGTTTGTATAGAAAACTTCACAAATTCTAATAAAACATTCAGACTTTTAATAAATCTTGCTTTTTATGTGAGTTGAGCTTCATATTTGACTGGCTTAGTGCAACAGTGTATTTGCATGAGGATACTCTAGCTGCAAATGAACTTCTAGGGCTCACAATGTCCAAGCATTTAAATTTGACAAGTGAAAGAAGAAAATGTTGTTTTTACATGCAACACCAATGTTTTCATACAATTAGATAAATAATCTCCACAAATTCTGCTTGAAAAGTCCAAGCAAATTGGAGGGATACAAAATAAATACAATAAACTTGGCAGCAATTTCAGCTTTGCAACACTTGCCAAAACTACTGTATTCAGAAATATTTAAGAAGTTATAAAGAAATACATAGGAAACAAAATTCAATCAATTTAACAGTTAGAAAAATCATATAAATTAAATTTTTAAAACTATTCAAGGGAAAACAATTAAATAGATGGATGCACTAAAGCATGACTATTAAATTTTCTATGTCCATAGGGGTGTTAGGCCTGACATATTATGATAAAGATCAGATTAGAAGTCATAGAAAATTTTATTTTAAAAAGGAGGAAAAAACCTCACATTATGTAATTGCCTGCTCCAATTCTTGGACTCCTGCCTTCTTCCTGCCATGCTCTAGTAAACTGTATTTTAGAAAAGGGCATAGTATTATAGCATTTCACAATGTAACAAGATTACAATATTTGTAGAATGCTAAGCATGGCATATTTCTCAACTATTGCCTGTAATAACATTCTTCTTTGAAATCTTTAGTATATTTTTTCCTATTAATGAAACTACACACTAATATCTTCATATATATATATGTATGTATATATATATATATATATGATTTCTTTTGCAATTCAATGATACAGTAATAGAACCAGCATGTATAAGAAATTGCTTTTTGTCACTGGTAAGGTTGCCGTCTCAAGACATATGTGAAGCGATCACCAAAACTTCAAGTAACATTACATTTTTTTAGTTGCATTTAAATATTCTGTATGTGTGATGTTTAATTCTATGTGCCAATTTATCAAGAGCATAGCACTCAATTGTCTGGTCACACATTATTCTAGATGTTTTGCAAACAAATTTTAAGATAAAATTATTATTTAAATCTGCAGATTTTGAGTAAAGCTGCTTATTGTTCATAATGTGGGTGGGGCTCATGCAGTTATTTGAAGGTCTTAAGAGAAAGAGTACTTCCCTGGAAAAAGACAAAGATCTCCTAATAAATGACTTTGGAACTTGAATAACAAATTTTCTCTGCCCTGATCATTTTGAACTGTGTCCTGCCCTGCAATTGCATAAACCAGCTGCCAAACAGATCTCTCTCTATATAGGTGTCTCTGCAGTTTAGTTTTCCTGGAGACCATTGAGTCACATGATATACTTTTGAGATAATATAGTTGTGTTTACAAACTTTGCCCCATTTGTTTCATTAATGGTGCCACAAAAGTCAGAAACAGGCGAATGCTATTTTTTTGTGATGAGTCTTCTTTTCTAAAAACAAAAAGGAGAGATATGAGAGAGGTAGGGCTTTATATAAGTGATTTGGGAAAATAAATCATTTTCATTATGGAATTACATTTTTTCTTATATGGATGAATAGGCACATTTGATAAAATTAAGCTGCAGAAAGAAAAAGTGGTAGGAATTATCTCTGGTCAGGAGAGAATTCTGATGGTTTCAGATGATGTAATCTTATTGCTAAATCACTGTAATATTGAAAAAGAAAAGTCTAACTAGAATGTTAACTGTATTGAAGAGATGAATTTGGTTTTACAATTAGAAATGTGAATTTTATTTTTATTTTCTTTTTAAACTTAGTTTTAGGAGTAAATATGATTTAGGTAATTTATTCTTGAACATTGTCGATTTCAATAGCAGGTTACTATTGTGGTCTAGTTACAAGGAAATAGCAGGAGTTCTTTTTCAACTTACACATCCTCCAAGTTGGACAGATCAAAGTTTTCCAGGTCAAAAGCTCCAGGAACCATATATCCCACCTGTTATTCACTGCCCCTTCACCAAAACTTCACCCAAGTTAAAGCAATAAATAACAACTCTTTTGATCACACATCAAAAAAGTCCATCATAAGTAAGCTAATAATTTCTGTTTGAAATACAAACTTATCATTTGCCTATGTAACCCAGAGTGACTATTGAATATTCCCTTTTATTAATTTAGGTATTTTTGATCTACTTGATTAATGAACTATTTATTTTGCACCTTGGCTACTAGACAAATAACAAAAAAGTGAAAAAAATTGAAAATCATTGCAAAATAAAATGAATCTTTGCAAGAGTTGCATGTTTTGAGAGTCTGCTACATAATTAACACAAAATGCCAAGTTAGATCATCAAATATTTTCATCTGCTACTACTATACAAACAGTTTTGCACAATATAAAATCCGTGAAGTGACAACTTAGCTATCTACCCATCTATGTATCTACCTATTTGTCTAGATATTCCAGAAATACTTTATCTCTTTTGCCTATATAATAGTTTTTTCATATCCTATTATGTTTCCAACCACACACTCGAAATGCTTTTTCATCCTATTTTCCTTTCAGAAAACAAATCATCAAGTGCTATTATTGTGAAATTGCCATATGATTTTGAACAATATCAAAATTTGACAGTACCTGCTTGTAGAGGATTTGAATGCTCTAGCAAATAACTGTTTCTCTTGCTTTAGGTGGAACTATAAAGTGGCTTCTGTATGTGATAGAGATTCATATGAATGATTTCTATTAAGCATTAAAAACCCAAGAGTGTATTTTGGGGTAAAAAAAAAGTCTCCATCATATGAGAATGAATAGCAAGTGTTATTTTCATAATGGAGATAGTATCATGACTGGAAGATGTAGGAGGGTCACTTACCCTTGTCTAGGGTTCCTGTAGGTGCAAAAGGATCACAAATGTCATGGGGAATAGCACCTTGGTTGGTTCCTGTCCTTTGGATACATGATGATTAATCCTGTTAGCTCAGCTAGTGACTTCAGTCTGATAAACTCACTAACTCCAGCTCTTGCATAAGGAGGCCAAAAGGTACAGAGAGTACAATTGATGTGATTATTTAAATTTAAATTAATTAAAATTAACTAAAATCAGTTAAGCCACACTCCAAATAATAAAGAGATATCTGTAAGATTTTGTCAGGCAATGTAGAGTATACTGGGTCTTTGAATCTCCTATTTTTCTGAAATAGAACCAGTGATTTATATTTATATAATGCGTTCATGATTAAGTGTTGTCATTTATTACAAAACTAATGAGAAGAGGTTTGAAAATTTTATTTTACTCTCTCAATCCTACCTTTCAGAGATTTTAAGACTGTATGGCCTATAAAAAAAATTGGGAACTTAGTTTAAAATCTAATACTGAGTCAAAATCAGTCAATTTCTTTTCACCACTCTGTACTCATATATCTAATAGCTAGAGTAAAAATTTTCAAAAAATCATTCTAGCTTTCTTGATAAACATCAGTAGAGCATCATTTGTGTATATGCTTATGATGTTTATTTTGTATATACATTTTATATTTGGTAACTAATCAGTATCATTTATTTTCCCATCTCTATGTTGTCAGCACCTACATAACACTAATTTTCTTTTTGACCTCATGACCAATATAAAATACTCACCTTTTGTGCATGAAAGTAGTGAAAAAAATTACCTCAGATTTTAGCATACAATTTGGCCATTGTTATGCCACAATTACTGAACATGGATTAATAATTATAATTTTTGAACCTAATAATTTATGCATTAATATTTTGTCCCTGTCATGTCTTTAATTTTTGCAATTAATTGTTTTAATAATGGAAAGGTTAATTGCACTATTCATCAGAATTACTTGCTGTGAAATGGTAGACAAATAAGAACCTTACAGATAAAGGGCACACTTACTAATCAAGCCTGTCACTTATTTAGAAAGTAAACTTGCTGAGACAGCCTAATAGGTTTAGATAATTTGCCAAAACTTGGGGTTCAGAAAAGTTTGCTGAAACAAATAAACTCTAACAAGGTATCAAATTTATATTTATACTGAAACTTCCTAGAGTTGTTCGCATCTTTCTATGTCTAGGCCTTATAGATTCATATATGTGTGTGTGTGCATATGTGTGCATGTGTGTGTATTCAGTGTACATGCACACGTGTGTGTATTCATTTGTTAAAGTACAACCTAGAAAATCAAGATTTTGTTTTAAATACATAATCAGATACTATTCCTCTAAAAAGTATCGGTGCATGATATAATAAATAATGAAACATTTTTATAATAGATGTAAGGCAGCAGACATAATGCCTACTAACATTCTACAGGGTATTAGTAAAAGTACAAAGGTAGTAATTATGCACTAACCAAGTTATCTTTTAACCCTGGAAAACTACTAGAAGGAGATAATGAAATAGTCTAATTTTCGAATTTTAGAAAACAATGATTCAAGCATTGTAGTCTAGCACCTTCTGCTGAGGATATATATTTAGGAATTATCTTTGGGGACAACTATGGGGGTTCAGAATAAAAATACCCTTAATAAAGAAAGATTTTTTTTCACAAAAATTGAGGTCCAGGAGTCATTAAGTAGATGATCTACTTCTCGCATCCTGCTTTAGTATCCTTATCCTTAACCTTCACTTTTAGTATTGTCATAGGGATACAACTACTCACTGGGGCACTAACTTGGACACTAACTTGTATTCTAAACTCTGGGAAAGAGAGAAAATATAAGGTCTAAAAATTCCATCTGAGATACTCACTTTATAGAATTTCTTTAAAAGGCTCTTGGGGGACCTAATTTATGTATGTGTGTGTGTGTGTGTGTGTATATATATATATATATATATTTCATATAATTTACTTTTGTATATATGTGTACACATTTATAATTCACACATGTCACTGCCCAAATGGACCCACTTTTGTAGATAGTTACTACATCTTTTACCAATTTCAGAACATGAGTATGATGTATAATATTTCTTGAGTTGGATTTCCTATTAGTCCCATTTCCAACACTCCGACAAAATACCTGAAATGAACAGTTTAAAAAGAGGAAAGATTTATTTGAGCACACAGTTCCAGAGGTGTGAGTCCATGGTTGCTTTCCTTTGTTGTCTTCGGACCTGTGGCGAGGCAGCACATCGCAGTAGCAGCGCATGGCATAGACAATCTGTCCAGCTAGCGGCAACCAGGACTCACAAAGAGAAGGAGGGACTGGGTTTCCAGTTTTCTTTTTAAGCATGCTTCCCCTATGGCCTAACTTCATTTCACTAGGTTCCACCTTCTAAACTCCCCACAACTTTCCAATAGTGTCATAGGCTGACCACCAAGCTTGTAGCATAGGGCCCTTTTTGAGGGTATTTAAGACCTGAACTATAACAATTTTGTATCAGACAGTGTAATGATCTATAAAGCATAGATGCCCAAGCCACTGAAGATACAATGGTGAACAAGTAGAGTAACAAAACATAAATTCCATGTTCAAAATGAAACACACTAAACAATGCTGGTCCCTAGAAATTACCAGACATATATAAGCATAATACTGTGATGCCTGTTACCTACCCTAGAAAAATTGCTTTCATCCACCTGAAATCCTTATCTCTGTCCTGACCAGGACTTTCCTCTCTGATCACCTATGGTGAGGTCAGGCCTTGGAGCAGAAGGTCTTGCTGGGAGTGGTGCAACTTCCTTCCTGTAAGTGTAAATGTAGTATCAAAAAATTGTCCCTTATGTGTTTATATCAACTTGGCTTCTGCTTTTTCTCTTCTCTTCCTCCAAATATTTTTTTTCCCAAAAACTTATAATTCTAGTCAGTTTACTTCTGGTTAGCTCCTTGATGAATTACCCAAAACCAAAGCTTATTTTGTTGCAGTTTTAACCTGGGACTTCATATTATTTACTTTCTATTTCATCAGTTCTGCCTTTAATTTTCACCATCAGTCTTTTATTTTCTGTCTCTGGAGCATTAAGCCTGAAGTCAAGAGCTTCACTCTTACACTTTTTCTTGTGTCTTAATCCTGAAATCAATGGCTTCACTGGAAAAGGAACAGACTGTTCCTATCCTTGCTAGAAGAGTGGACACCAAGTTTAGCTGTAACTGAAGCTGCAGTTTTAAAGTTACTAACTGCAACCATTGCAATTCAGAGTCCTGAGCAGTTGGTTTTTCAGTCAGATGAGAGTTCTGTTTATTACACAGTCAACACAGATTGTTGGAAAATGTCCAATGAAGAATTGTCTTCCAATTCCACTTTGAGAAGGGTTTACCAGAGTCTGAGTTTGTTTTGAGGAATTTAACAAATATTGGCAAGAAGGAAACCAGTAAACACCATAATCCCTACCACTTAGCACTGTGGTCCAGCTGGTTCGATTTTCTAAATCATTTATGATCTACCCATGTCTTGTAGAGGCCATCATTACTTTTCCTTAGAGAGAATGCTCTGAAATTCCTTTTTGAGTAAAGTCTCTTTGTCCATTATCATACGTCTGGCCATTTCTTTCAGCTGCATTAATTGTACAGATGGCCCCAATATAAGGACACCAAAAAAGCATGTGTTTCCCTGCTGTGGAAAGGCTAGTTAAATTGTGGAAGCAATGAAACTTGCCACAAATAAATCCCATCATCCAAAGATGATGTCAGTTCTCAACTGAAGAGTTTGATTGGTGTAACAAAGAAAAAGGTGGAGTCCCCAGTTGATGCAATTAATAGACTATCCTATGCATACTCCTTAAGTCTCTGTCATTCATCAAGCATTCAGTTACCAATAGTGAATGACATTTACTATATATCAAACACTGACTAGTTTGAGAAATAAGGATAAAGGCAGATTAGTACAATCCTCAATTGTCAGACACATTAAATTCTAGTATGATATGTACAGAACTATTCATTTTGAAAAACAAATCCAGGTTATCATGAGAGATTTGGAAGAAACATTGCCAAGATGTTGGATTTAAATATTTATTATATGTTTATTCTGTTCCAGGTATTCCTTTAAGTGCTTCTATCTATTCACATATTTAATGTCTCACAACCAGAAAAGATATCATTCTCATATCCGTTTTACAGATTAGTAAATTGATGTAGAGAACAACTCAATAAATTATTCAAAGCCATACAGTGGTTGATGGAAGAATGGTATTAATTCAGTTTCTTTAAACACCAAGGCCATGCTCTTCCAAGAGACAAGGCGCAGGACATTATTTAGGGAGAAACAGGAAAAGTCTAATTGAAACCTATGCTAAGATCTGCAATACGAGAAGGAGGGACCCATAAGAAGTGAAGGAAAAGATCATTTCAGGCAAATTAAATTACACGTAGGGGAGTCTAAAAATGGGGATGGGTAAAGTGTCTTTCACAATTCTACACAGGCCAATTTTTTTTTTGAAGAATTGTGAACAAGGCGAGTGATAGAAAGTTCACATTCAAATTTCAGGACTTGGTAAAAAGTTAGATTTATCTCAGATGCAAAGGGAAGCCATTGAGAGTATTGAAAAAAAACTTTTAGCCTATTAAATATTGCTGTTTTTCTGAAGTGCTTTGGAAGTTTTGGAATACTGTAGCAGAATGATTACAAATGAGACCGTCTTTTTAAACATGGTTTCTGCTCATCAATTTCTTGATGGAAAATAAAATCAACACATATTTTTAGGTACTTTCGGGAAAAAATCACTTTAGGTTGAGAACTTTTCATTCATGCATATTTCTCTTTTGTCTTATGGCTACTCAGTGGAATATGTATCCATGAATAATTCTTGTTTTTTCAATCAGAGAGAAAGAAATGAGCAGATGGGAGATCAAAAGAGCAGCTGAGCAGGGAATCTGGCAGAAATATGCAATGATTTATAGGTGGATGAATAAAAATTTGAGACTACTATAGAAAGAGATGATAACAATGACTCCTAGTTTTCATCTGATGGATATTGAAATTTTCCATGATCTTTTCTGATAGGATTTTTTTTTTCTGTGAGTAGGTTCTTGAGTTTTGCGTTAGATATCCTTAAAGATCACTTTTTGACAAGTATCTAGTATCATCACTGGAACAGTGCAAGTTTGTTAATTCTATTGTAATGAAGTAAAACTCACATAAAACTAGCAAACAAAGACATATTTTAAAGTTTCCTCTTAAAACTATACAAGTGGCTTTAAGGCTGGGAAGCTTATTAGAAAATATGCTTCAATAATTAGACCTGTTTGCCTACTTTAGATTGAATAAGGTTTTTTTTTATCAATGGCATTATGCTACTAGAATATATAATTGGATGACACACTATAAGAATAAAAGTCTACTTAAAATAGTGAGTCTAAATCACATTATCCTGTCTACTATATTGCATCCTGCTTTTCTTTTTTTTAGTGTTTTGTCATTTTAAGCAGACATATTCCAGTGTGCCTTATTGTTTTATTCAGTCTCCTAAGGCCTACTTACTGTTAAATGTAACCTCAATAAATGTTATGTAAATATCAAAATTGTTTAGAAGACAAAGAAAACATCATGAACATATTATGAACACATTTTAGACTCTTTCAGGTCAATAGTTCCTTATTTCTGCAGCTTTTATAAATAGTGAAGTAAATGACACTTGATTGTTTTAATGTATATAAAGTAAATTGGTTTGAGAAAGTAAATCTTATTAAGCTACTTCCCAGTTTCAACTTAAAATTTTTCCTCCAAGAACTCTTTATTAAGACTATTTAAATATTTCTTCTCTGAATCTTTTAGCTTCTATTTATTAATGCCCATCATATTGTATTTTTTATTCATACCTATTTTTTAGCTACTATATGGAGAGAGCTTTCTCAGTCTGATAGTGAATATCTACCAAAAGCAAACAAACAAAGTAACTCTGAAAAGTACTCCAGCTAAATTTTACTTGAAGTGAGAAACCAGAAATTTTCTAAGACCAGAAGTAAGATAAGGATGAACTCTTTCACCTCTTGTTTTCTACATTGTACTGGAAATCCTGTCTAGTGTGGTAAGAAAAAAACAGAAAAGAAAAGGCATATGAAAAGAAAAGAAAGTTCTACAAATTAGGAAAAAAAAATGTCTTTACATGACTGTAATATAACATAATATTCTATGTAGAATATTTTAACAAATTGACCAAAATAAGTCTGGAACTAATGTGAATATGGCAAAATTGTAAGCTACAATGATATATGATAGATAATATGTTTCTTATATATCAGCAATGAGCATGTGGAAATTAAAACTATGTAAGATGATATGTATTAGCACCTCAAGATTCACTTAGGTATCAATCCGAGTGTATGAGGGCTGAAAGTGTAACTACCGGCAAAAGATACATGAATGAACACTGTTCCAAAGGAATACAAATGGATGTGAAAATTACAAATGTCTGTTTCATGTCTTAAACATGAAAAATGTTTAAGACTATTACTTACTAGAAAAATACAAATCTAAGTAGAATGAGATATCATCTCACCCAAAGTACAATGGTTGTCATAACAAAATTAACCTAAACAAATGCTGATGTAGAGAAAAGAAACCCCAAAATACTACTGGTGGAAATGTAAATTAGTATAGCTATTATGGAAAAAAGGTGGAGGTTTCTCAAAAAAGTAAAAACAGATCTATTGTATGACCCAGATCTCTCACTTCTCAGTAAATATCTGAAAGGAGTGAAATACCAAAAAATACTTTTGTGCCAATGTTTATTTTGGAAGTATTCATAATAGCTAAGGTATGATATCACCTTTTCTGTACAACAACAGATGATTATACAAAGAGCATATGAAATATGTGCATATACTACATATATATGTATATATATTACTTTATCCATAAACAGTAACATCTTGTCATTTATTGCAACATGGATGAAACTGAAGTCATTGTGTTACATATAATAAGCCAAACACAAATAAATAAGGGCTATATTTTCTCTTGCATAAGTAGAAACAAAATGAAGTCAACCTAAAAGTAGAAGAGTGATTAGTAGAATTTGAGATGCATGCTTAAGGGGAGATAGAGATTGGATTAGAGGAGTGCATATGATATGCATTTGTTGAAAAATTACAAGGGATGCCATTAATAGGTACAATAATGCATATGTCTAAGAATAATTTTTGCAAATCTAACAAAATATGTGCAACATCTGCGTGAGAAAAACTACAAAACTAGTGAAAGACATCAAAGAAAATTATGTAATTGAGATGTTCTGTGTTCACAGTTAAGGAGACTATATTTCCAAGATACCAGTTCTTTGCCAGAATCAACAACTGGGATCTTGTCTTACTAAAAAGCTTTTGTGTGTCCTAGGAAATCTCCAACAAAGTGAAAAGAAAACCCATGAACTGGGAAAATATCTTAGCCAATTGTCCATCAGACAAAGGACTTCTATCTAAAACATATAAATTAAAAAAATCAGGCCCCTAAAATTCAAGGACCCAATCCAAAAATGGACGTCTGAGATGAATACACACTTCTCAGAGGAAGAAATACAAATGGCAAATAAAAATATGAAAAAATGTTCAACATCAATGGTCATTCAGGAAACACACATTAGAACAACACTGCTCTAAACATGGGTGTACAAATATCACTGTGGTATGATGAATGGCCAAGATAAAAATAATTAACCAATAACAAATGCTCGAGGGGCTGTGGGGAAAAAGGAACTCTTCCCCACTTTTGGGAGTGTAGACTGGTGCAACCACTGTAGAAATCAGTGTGAAGATTCCTCAGTAGGATAGGATTGGAAGTCCCATTTGACCCAGCTATCCCGCTTCTGGGCATTTTCCCAGAAGAATTGAAAACATCATACCACAGTGATATTTGTACACCCATGTTTAGAGCAACCCAATTTGTAATAGCCAAATCTTGGAAACAGCCCAAGTGCCATTCAATCAACAAATCGATAGAAAAGAAGTGGTATTTTTATACAATGGAGTACTACTCAGCTATCAAGAAAGATTGCATCAAGACTTTTATAAGTAAATGGTCACGACTTAAGACCATTCCCATAAGTGCGATAAATCAAACTCACATGTGTAAATGCCATATTGTCTCCCTAGTGTAACAAACTGAAGCAGTATATATGATCCAAAATCTACAATAAATACTGTGTAAGAGTAAAAAACTGCTCAAAGAGCGAGAGCAATTGGGAAAGGGAAAAGGGGGAAAGAAGGAAGGGAAAAGGAAAAAGATACAAATCTGTAAATATGTGTATGTAAGATAGCATAAATGACTATACTGCTGAATGTATCAGGTATTGAGAAAGATCAGTTAATACTCATATGATTAGATCAATTTTGCATGTCTATATCTGTTAATGTAAACAACTGTGTTAAAGATAATGATATGCAATATTGCAACCATTGTGAAGTTCCTATCATCTTGCTTTGTAAACCTGTAATGTTGCTGTCTTGGATTTGTTGTTGTCATTTGTTTGTCTCTTTTGCTTTTTGTCTTTGTTTTCTGTGTCTTTTTTTTCTCTTAAAAAAACACACACACACAAACTGACCCATAGTTTTAATGCAGTTTCATCCAAAATCTATGCAAGTCATTTTATGGACACTGATAAAGTTACTTGAAAGTTTATACTGAGAGGGGAAAGATGCAGGATAGTCAGCTGTAAATCAGTTAAATAAAGTGATTTTAATATTACTACCACCTGATTTTATAAGGCTATTGTAAAAGAGAAAGGATGGTACTATTAAGGAACGAAAAAGTAATTGGGATAGAATGGAATATTCAGAAATACATTTGAATTAATATTATCCACAGATCTTTGACAAAAGAGTAGAGGAAATCAATGGATGAGTGATAGTACTTTTAACAAATGGCACAGGTACAACTGGGCATCCATATACACAAAAATCTTCTTACCAGGGATTGAACTCACAACCTCGCACCTGCCACGCAGGCACTTATACCACTGAGCTAAATCCTCGGCACTATTTTTTGAGACAGGGTCTCACTGTGCAGTTCAGGCTGGGCTTGAACTCACTTTGTAGCCCAGGCTGGTCTCGAACTCACAACAATCCTCCTGTCTCAGCCTTCTGAGTGCTGGGATTAAAGGCGTGAGCCACCACACGGCCAAAAATGATCTTCTTTTCACAAATATTTGATGAATCTGGATCATAGACCAATATAAAATGCAGAACTGTAAAACTTGGATGTGATAATATCAGATAAAATATAGATGACATTTGCTTTAGCAGTGACTTTTTTCAGTGTACTCCCAAATGAACGATCCATGAGGAAATAATTAGTAAGTTTGACTTCAGTAAAATAAAACAAAATAAAAAATCCATTTAGCGAAAAATACTATCAGAAAAATGAGAAGACTGTCCACAAACTAGAAGAAAGGACTGTTGTCCAAGATACCTAAAGAACTCTTAAAAGTGAACAGTAAGAAAACACAAAAGGGGCAGAAGAACCTGAACAAATGCCTCAGGAAAGAGACAGGCAAATGGTGGCTAAGCACTTGAAAGGCATTCAACATTTTATAAAAACTTGCAAAGTAAATAACAATGAGATACCACGGCAAGCATTTTAGAATGGGTGATAATATTGTGTCAATGTGCTTCTATAGATTGTGACCAATATATAATTCTAATGGGGAATTTCAGTGATTTAGGACAGTATTGAGAAATCATATAGGAACTCTTGAGTTTACTGCTTAGTTTTCTATGAACTGAACCTATCCTAAACAGAAAAATGCAATACATGGCTCCTTTGAAATACTCTGCACACAAGAAGCACAGACTCTTAACCATGTCAGTGTCCTGGGTAGAGACTCAATGATAGCAATGTAGAAGACACCCAGGAAATATTTATTGTATGCATAATATATATTCTTCCTCTCTCTAGGAAATATTCATTATTGTTGTGTAGTGTTTCTGTATCATATTTATATTACTTCCTTACAATGAGTTGACAGTTAAAATGCAAATGAAATGCAAATGAAGAGGATTATAATTTTCTTTTCGTTCCCAAATAAATATGGTCTTGTTTCATTTCTAAAATGATGTATACATTTTAATATCATTCAATCATTTCTTTTTTTTTTTTTTTTTTTTTTTTTTTTTTTTTTTTTTTTTCTTTTTTTTTTTTTTTTTTTTTTTTTTTTTTTTTTTTTTTTTGCGGCACCGGGGATCGAACTCACAGCCTCGCACCTGCCAGACAGGCACTTAAGCTGCTGAGCCAAACTCCCGGCCCTCATTCAATCATTTCTTAAATGTCTAACCAGCCTTATATCAATGGTCTCTTTCAAACTTCTGATGTAATAAGAATCTAATTAATTAATTAATTAATTCATGTATTTTTGGTGACAGAAATTGAACTCAGAACATTTCTCTTGTTGGGCAGGCACTGTACTGCTGAGCCATACTCCCCGGCCCCTCTAATACATTCACTTAAAACGACCTTAAACATTGCCATATCCTTACTTTTCTGGAATAATCTCCTTCATCATATTTTATGTATTTAAAATGACGGCGAGTTTGTTTTAAAGGAATCATTTGGATTTTTACATTTAAATTATTAAGGAAAATTAGGCTCTTATGTTCATTTTTTATTTTTGTGAACATTGAACAGCAAACTTAAGGGCATTGTTATCTTCTTTATTTTTTATTTATTTATTTTTTTGTTACTGGGGACCAAAGTCACAAGCTCACACTTGCCAGGCAAGCACTTGTGCTGCTGAGCTAAATCCCCGAACCTAGAGAATTGTTATCTTTACAATATGAAAGACTTTTGTTGTGCTTTGTAATATTTATATACACTAAAGGAATAAATTGCTATTGGAATTTTTTTGTATGTGAAACTGTGTGTAAATCTAGCTAGGCCTGAAATCTAGTTTACTAATATTCTGCTTTGGCAGCAGTATTAATTTTCTGCACTTGTTTGGCACTCAGTTTGAGTTGATTTAAATAGTGTGGGTCATATTTTGATTTTCTAACTCGTTAGCATAAACACGAATATTATAATATTTATTTTCCTTTTTTCTGTAGTTTATCAGTTGAAAATTTGGTGTTTTGTTTCCTTCCTGCTAAGTAGGTTTCAAAATGTTTTTATTTTTTTCATAGAATCATCGCTTTCATTTGCACTTTAATTTATTTTTACTTTTTCTTATTTTGCTTTTAGTGTATGCATATGTAGGGTTACAGGGGAGGTCTTTTCCTTTCAGGATTAAATTGTGGATTAATTTGAAAACATTGTTACGCTATGAATTTGCCTCTGGCTAAAGCTTTGGCCACACTTAATAAGCTTTATTATGATGTCATCAGATTTTCTAAGAATTATCTATAACTTCAAGCTTTTAAAATGTTTTTACTTAAGTTACATAGAAAGGTTTAATTTGGGAGGATTTGCATTAATATTTTGTTCTAATATTATGGTCAGAGAACATGAAAGAAGATGTTACCAGAGGCCCTCATCACTCCCAACTGCTGCATTTGGTTTTCCACAACAGAGTGATGGAATTTTGTGATAGACGTATTAGGTAAAAACAGTATTAATGTTATCTAATTTTTTTTCTATCTCGTTAATGATCCTGAACTCAACAAAGACACTAAAATGTACAAAATAAAAAAAAGTTTATGAGGGCTCGCAATTTAAATGCAAGGTTTATTTTTAAAGTCCATGTCTTTTGGTGCCATTCTTTCTAGATACAGCTTTGTAATACTTTAAGCTCTATTTCTGATACTTCTTATCTAAGCTAACATGTGCTTCCTGTCAGGTTTGATTTGTTTATTCAGCATTAGCTTCTGACTCATTTCTAGAAGGTTTTATATTTTTTATGTGACTAATATTCTAGCAAAAACTGTGGTTCAAATTTTTGTTGTATATTCAAAAGACATTATTTTATACATTTGTCTAAGCTTCAGTAGTATCTGGTTAGTTCTGTCGTGTTCCTTTGACTTTCATTCACACTCTTAAGTATGTGATTATTTCCAATAAGGACTTTTTTGAAAATAAATACAGCAACTATCATTTACTGTAGCTGTACTTTGCTAAAAATGTAGAGAACATCCAATGTTTCAGCACAAGTAAAAGAAACTATCGCATAATGATTGCTTTAATCTAAAGAAAGTGATATGGTTACTGGTAGCAGTTTAAATTTGAGAGTTGTGTGACATGTTTCCAAGAACAAAATGTATATTAATGTTCATTTGTACCTGCAAACTAAAACTTCTGAGAGCTTGCTTGGTTTCTAGCTAGGTGACCTTTGACTTTGGTTAAAAACAACACAGAGAATTTTCTATTGACTGTTACCAGCCTAAATATAAACAAATATATTGATGTTGTCAGTACACACCACATATATAGATCATTGTTTTAGTACCTATCAACTTGATGATTACAGAGCAAAGATTAAGTGTGTCATGTGTACATGATAGACTCAGAATGGAGAAGGAACATGTGTAGAAGAAAATGAAATGACACTCAGAAATCATGCTTCAGCAAAGTAGGCCAACTTAAATGCTGAATTTCAATAGTGCACTACTAATTATGCTTTGCTTCTGTCTTCTACCATGATGTACTTATACATTCCATAAAAGTGCATCATGGTAGAAGACAGAAAGCGAAGCATACATTCCATATAAGAAATGGAACTTTTTGACATTTCCTAATATTTTAAAGTGATAAACTGAAATTACCCTTTGGAAAGCATAATTGTTAGTAATAAAAAGCTGTTACATTTCTCATCTAGGAAGACGTGTTTTAAGCAGCAAGCTAATTTTATGTCTTAGCTGTTCTTGTGCATCAGTTAAATTAGAAAGCTTTGATATGTTAATTATTTACCATTTTAAATTATGCATCTTCTAAAATCAAAGAAACACATAACCTATAATTTATTATTCATTTAGCATGGAAACTTGTCTTTATGTGGCTGCTTCTTTTTTAGGTACAGAATTTCTGTTTTGATGTAAAACTTACCAATATATAGCTTGAAGTATAAGGTGGAAAATTTTAGTTATTTAAAAACACACATACACACAAAGATTCCAGCATTTATTCACCAGTGCAGTTTTATATATCTTAATGATATTTTAGAGCCATGTAATTATACATAGGAGATATATATATATATATATTTTTTTTTTCTCATTAGTTTTAAATATTTTATATTTGTCTCTAATGGCATGGGACACTAAATATTTGTGTTTTTACTTGTGGAATACTTAGCAAGGAGCTCAATGCTAAATTAAATCACTTAAAATTTATAGCAAACTCTGGTGAATAGAGGGTTCTCTGTAATAGAAGCATTAACTAGCAATTTTATTTAATACTAGTAACCAAGATTCTACATTCTTTTTTCTCCACAGTTTGTAATGAAGGGAGCCATGTAACTGGAAAATACTAGATCTTCCATTTTAGTGCTCTACACACAAATGAATGAGCTGAATATCTAGTTACTTAAGTGCATTAGACATTTTTGTTAACTGTTGGTGCATACCTTAGCTATCGCCCAAAAAAGAAAGTAAAACACATATATACAAACAAAACATGCCTCTCAAGTTGAGAACTCTTTGACATTTATGAGCATGTATACAAAAACATGGAAGAAATCAGAGGAGTCGTCTTTCTACATTGGTTTGTGTTGTGTTTTGTTTGGTGCTGTATTATGTTTTGTCTTACAATGTTCTAGAAAGAAGTGATATGATTTTTGAATACTTATTAAGCATGACCAACAATGCTTACATTCCACTTAAATTTCACAACTTTTGGAATATTTCCTCTGTAAATTAACTTTAGACCATTTTTCATAGGAATCCTGACTCTTCTAATGCATTCACAGCTTTAGATGTTCTTCCTCCAATATAACAGCTAGATATATTTTCATATTCAAAATAGAATCAAATGATCATAAGTATGAATATTTATTAATAAAAATGAGAAATAGTAAGCATTTAAAATAGTTGGAATATCTAGAACAATATATTTATCCATACTTTTAACACGTTTCTCTTAATATTCCTGTTCTCCAACTCACAGGAAACTGTACCATATTTTTTTTTGTACTTTGTCAAATAATTTATATTGAATATTTGAGTACAGCAGACTGTGGAAAGTTTATAATCTATTCACTACAAGCTCAGTATAACCTAAAAGATCTAGTGAGATTAAATCCCAAAGTAGCATGAGGAATCTAAAGATCGCAGACAGAGTCTATGGTGGCCCAAATTCATCCTTCCTGGAATTCACACTTAGGTATAGTCCATTTTTTTTTCTTTTCTTTTTTTTTGGCACCTGGCATTGAACTTACAGCCTTGCGCCTGTCAGACAGGCACTTAAGTCACTGAGCCAAACTCCCAGCCCTGGTTTTTTGAGGCAGGGTCTCACTGTGTAGCTCAAGTACAGTCCTTTTCTTTTAAGTGTGGATCATAATTTACAATTTTTTCTCATTAATCAAATTCTGTAAAAGTGATGTAGTACTGCTTTCATGTTTCAGTCATGTAAAGGCCAAGGACAACCTACATGAATTCTTTTTTTCACAGTTTTCTTAGTGTTTCTTTCAGTATCTTCCACTAAGGAATGAAAAGTGCCATTTTGTAAGCAGCTCTAGAGATGCCCAGCTCTCTATTTCATAGAAATTGTGACATTTGAAAAAAAAATATATATAGTCTTACGCATTTATATATACATTTCAATATACGTTTGTGTACAATATATAACTTAATATATGTTCATATTATGTTTATATATTATATTTATAGGTTAATATTTATATTCATATATTACATATCTTACATATTTTATAAATAAGTGGTCACTTTAAGCTACTAAATTTTGGAGTACCATAATTTCTTTCCCAGTGATGGAAAATTTATACTCCAGACAAGAGATATTAAGATATGGTATGTAAATACAGAAAGACTAAAATGTGAGAAACTCAAGTAAGTCTGTAAATAAACCTCTCCTCGCTTTGAAATATAAACAAAGTTTAGTAGTGCAGTGGTCTTTTACGCTGGTCCCATTCATAAAGATTTTCTGCTATCTTTAATATTGTACAAATGATTTTTCCTGTGAAATACTTTGAGTGAATGAATTGGTCAAGTATAAAAAGACTAGTGTCAGCCTCTTACAAAATCCTCTGTAAGATCAGCAATATTTTATTAAGCACCTATTTAAATCATCTTTGCTCTTTGGAAAATTGAGATCTTAGCTCCAATATATTCCTGTAAAAAGATTTCCCTGATAAGAGAGCTTTAGAAAGTTATCTTTGCCAACATTCTATTTCTCCCATCATTTCTTATTATGAAAGATAATAATCATACCTTATAATCTACGACAATATTCCTTGCAGTATAAATCATTGTAACATTAAACCTTAATATTTATTGCCTGTTCTATCTTGCTGCTGACAGTTCTATTAATGCTGTGCTTAGAAAGTCCAAAAGCGACACCTCAATACTATATAGTACTAGAAAAGATGGAGAAAATTCTTTGTACACAAATCAGCTGAAAGCATAACTTATCTGTTACAGCACAGGAAGATTAAACACTTTACTATAAAAATCCCTACAATCACAGTAACTGGAGCTGAGTTTGTCTCTATTGCTTTAATAAATCCTTTAAGTATGCTTTCAATCTCTCAACAATTCGTGACAAAGCTTGTGTGCTGTTGTGAATCTGCCTACCTCGAAAGTCCTGATGGTGAATATTTCATGTGGCTTATTACTTCTCTGTGTCCTTAGTCTGGGAGATGTTAGTGTACTGTTTGCTAGTGCTGCTTAATACCTTGTTAGTTGAAGATGGATTTGTACTTTCAGCCTTTAGCCACCTAATTTCCTGTTACAGAAGATAAAAATTTTATTTTTGCAAATGATGAATGAGGTGATTATATTTCACAAATTTTAAGGCCATGGACCATTAACTGAATCACTCTTAGCACTTGTCACTTTACCCATATGTAGGCAATATGAAAAGAGAATCTTGTGTTATTGTAATACCTTACTTTTGCCACAAAAAACTCTCATAAACTTCCTGTGAGAGCTTCAATTGTGGAAGCATAAAGCTAGAAAAATATTAACTCTTTCTGAAAGAAATTCAGTGATTATGAGGTCAAAGTTTGGAGTAGATATCTATTTATTCTTTCTCAGAATCTCTGATACAGTACCAACCAAAATACTATTCCAAATCTCATTAAGTTTATTAGGTGAATGTAAAATGATGAATATTTTTATACAGTTACATATATCTTCTTGCTGCAGATTTGTGAAATTAGACACATAGCCACACTGACTGATTAGGAAGAAGTGCACTTACTGAGACGTTCTATGGCTGGCGTGCCAAGAGAGAGGACGCTACTCAGTCAGTTGGAAATTTTACCCTAATTTCTATTTTGGGGACAAGGGTTTGACATTTCTCAGGGATAATTTAATGTGGACAAGATAAAATAATTGTTGATGTATAACAAAAGAAATAATATTCACATTTTAAAAATCATAACTCCTGGGAGAAATAGCTCCAACCACTTTTTAATCCTAGAATTTCTTCTTTGAGTTTCATACAAACCACATATTATGTAAGTAGGTTCACGAATTTCTGTGTTGATTGTAACTGACTCCATAGAAAAAAATAAGTAATCTATTGTTTAAGAAGTTTCTGAGTGTTTTATTTACATTCCTAGTCCATGTCCTTGTGAATTCATCCCAAATAGGATCCATGTGTTTGGTTTAATACATTGTTTTTCTCATTATAGAGTCACCAACATTGGAAGGAGTTTTCTTTTCTAATGTCAGTCTAGCCAGACTGAACCAGACACTCAGCCCCTTGGCATTAAACTCTAATTGGAGTTTTAATCTTCATAACATGACTCTGTGCATCCCCTGCTTCCTAATGTCTTCTGGTTTTCCTCAATGTCTTTGTTACTTTTATATGTTTTTATATAGAGATTAAACCTATCATTTTTGTAATATGACAATATATTTCAATGCTGGTTATTACCATCCAACAATAAATGTTCTGAATCACACAGCTCCTAAATTACTTTTGGTGGCTGATTTGCTGATTATTAGATTTATTAGATTTTTTAGAAGATGCTTTTAGCAAAAATGAATTATCAGAAACAATTGTACAGAACCTTTGTAATCTGCTTGTGTATATAATAAGGTAAAATTAATCAAAAGAGCCTTCTTTTTACTACTATTTTAATCAACTAAAAAAGGTTGCCGATTTTTTAGTAAAAATCTTGCAGAGTTACTTAAAGATATGTTGCATTGCTTTTCTGGAGGAGTGTGACCCTACTGTAGACAGAGTAAGAACCACATAAGGAGATGTCTGAGCAGATGGCAGACTTTTCTCATCTGGCACCAAGAGTTTTTGTACACAAGTCTTTCAGATTGCCACTGCTTCCACACTACAGTGTCAACAAAGGGACAACCCAGCAGTAAATGTGTGCACATTTATAAGACTGTAGAGACATTATGTTGACAGGGAACACAAAGATTAGCACATGGTCTTTGGTTCTGAAGATCACAGGAACATCCGATGTGTAAAGAAAGTCAAGCCAATTGAGTTTCCAACAGAAACATGACACAGGCTCCCAGGGATCCTTCCATTGCTCCGTCTCCTAGTGCCACACAAGATTTTGTACAGTGTTTCCCACAGGATGTTCTCTTACTATCACCTTTCCTTTGAACACACCTTCTTTAGTCCACACTTTTGGTTCCCTCTGCTGATCTGCCTGTGATAACATCTTGGGAGTTTGTGTTTTTCACTATCACACAGATACAATTTTTTCATATTTTTAATAAAGTTCATTTGTGTCTAAAACATTATGAAATATACCCCCTTTTTAGCTTTATATCTAACTAAACCCTTAGAACTAAGATTAACTTGTTTTAGGAGCTGAAAATATTCTGGAAAACTTGTGGTTATTCTAAGAACTGCTGAACAGAAGATAATTCTACTGCAAATTTAGGGAAGAAGTTTAAAATACATGACCAGTCTTTTTCCTTACTATATAAAATACATCGGGCTGGTTGCCTCAATTTATAAGTTACATTTGTAATTATTAGATTGTTGGTTACTTTCTGGCCTTTTGGTTAAGATCGAGTATAATATTTGTTGTTATCACTTTAACAGACTCTTTAGATAGTCATACTAAAGTCTAAACAGAAAATTAGCCACATTAAGATACTTTTGGGGAGATGTACTGGCAATAGGGAGTGCCTTAACAGGACAGTTTATAAATTAATAGACTTATTTACTACCTGGTTAACATTGTACTAGATCCTCACAAGAATCAAGCAATATCTCATGCATTCTACAAAATAATTTCAAAGTATGATCTAATTCAAACCTCCCACAACATAGGAATTAGAAAAGTGACACTGATCTTCAAGCCCTCTGACTTTACTCATTCACTTATGACTATGGTACCTAGCCTAGCTACTTTCGGTTCTTTCATTCTAAGGGTCATTTGATCTGCCCTGTAAGGATGTTATATTTTGTCAAAGCCCCTTACTTGTATTGAGACCTTGATATTTAAATAAATAAGTGGAAGAATTGAAAGAAAAGAGAGCACATGAAATACCAGTCTTTTTATGTGTTTTTGGTGCTTTCCTGGAGCCTTCAGACTACATGCTCTAGCACTAAGTCCTACCCTCAAAATACACAGTTGCCATCACCTTACTGAAAGTGGAAGGTGAATTGGAGGAATAATCTTATAGCTCACCAATTTGTAAGAAAGAAGACGACTTTTCATTTATTTGGGTATGTATTTGTAAAGAGAAATTTTTCAACAAATAATCCAAATTTATCAAATAGGTGGCAATGAAGGTAGAAATAATCAATGGTGTTGTATCAAATGAAATTGTAGGTTTTATGTTGCTTCTGCTCTCCATGTCTTGTAGAAAATTTTTGTAGAATTTCTAAATCTCAGGCAAGAAAATCTAAGCTATTATAAATTTATTTCTTCTGAAAATTTGGGAACAAAGGAAAAATCCTTTCAGCCTTCTCATAAATGAATGAATAGATATCTAGCTCAAAACAAAGACTTCTGACAAAGTATCAATCAAATAAACTTGATATTAAAGATCATGTTAAATATAGTGTTTCTGGGTATGTTAAACTCACATAGCCCTGTAGATATTTTGAGTTTCTAGAGATCAGCGTGGAAAAAATTCTCTGAGATAAAATTAATCATTTTAAAGCATTTTCTTAAGAATTAAAGTGGCAGACAGAGTAATGGTCCCTAAGGACATTTTAATCCCTGAAACCTGGAAATACACTATCATACATGAAAAAAAGAATTTCTCAGATATGAGTGAATTAAGGATCCTCAGATGGGAAGATTAACCTAGATTTTCTAGGTGGGCTTAACATAATCCATGATCTTTGTGTATTAAAGAAAGAGACATGCAAATTAGAAGGACAGCGTTGCAATGATGGAAGCAGAATTCAGAGTGAGTTGGGGACATGAGACAAAGAATACTAAGGCTCCCAGCTCCTGAAAAAGGCACAAGACATTGAATCTTCCTCAGAGCCTTCAAAAGAAACATGGCCCCGCCAAACATTTTGATGTTAACTTAGTGATACGCACTTGACTTTTGACTTTTAGAACTGTAAGAAAATTACATGTATGTTATTTTAAGCCACTAACTTGTGACAACTCGTTATACTAGCACTAGGAAACCAATATTTTCAGAATAGGAAAAACTAAACTTTTACAGTTTTGTGTTTTTAATGATAACTCTGTTAACACAGCAAAACTCCAAATATCTCAGTGCTTTGTAGTCTTCCAGGAGCAGAGGGATCACACTGCTATTCACTCTTACAAAAAAGACAATGAAGACTAGGGGATTGACTATGTAATATTTTCTGGTTTCTTCAGAAAACCTTCTTCTTTCAGAAATCTTCTAGTTTCTTGATTTTACTGCAAAATGTCATAATTCCTTTCTAGAAACTCTTTCAGTCCCAGACAAATTATGACAGTGCATTATGCAACCCAGTTTAAATTTCTAGATGAATGAAACTGTGTCCTCACAAATAAAACCAAGGACCCTGGTCAATGTGCTGAGTCTGGGACAAAATAGTAAAACTGTATTTTTTTTTCTAATTGCTTGCCTACAAAAACGAGCAGGATAAAATTGTAGGGGGATGAGAATTTCTCTTCAAAATTCCTGAGCAAGATTCCAAGTTAGAGACAGACATAGTGTCTCTCAGCAAGTCTGACACTGGCAGTTTTTCCTCCAGAGCTACAACAGATTGCTCTTTCTTTAGTTAAGCCCCAGAAGGAATTAGCTTGTGTTTAGGGACCATGTGGTATGAAAATTACATAAAACTGGTTTATTGAGTAGTCTCAACTCAGTGGGGGTGTAAACATGGAGCAGTTTGTGTTTCTACAATCACTGCTTTCAACTGCAATCTGTCAAAATGTTCTTATTGACATCTCTGACAGATTTCACAACTTTTCAATCACTATGGTTATGTAAACTCCACTCCAATGTGAAACTTCTATGTCATACTATTTAAATATCATCTCCTCATGTAGACTTGAGCAGGGAGCCATCTCTTGCTGAAGTGTTGGAGGGTGGGAGAAGAGGCAGACAGCTTTTGCCTCTGAAACTCTTCCTTTCTCTTCAAGACTTCTCTGTGCTAATGTGCTCATCAGAGAGATCAAGGAGAGGGGAAAAAAGACAGAAATCTATACTTCTTTGGCTTCTATGTAGTCAAGTTTTTCTTGGTTGTTGTCCCATCTCTAGCTAGGAGGCCAGGCTTCCAAATTGGTCTTTTATGTCTTAGATATGGATTCATTCAAGGACCGTAATGAACTTCCTCACTTCCCTCCTCTCCATCAGATATCAGAAGTCATAACCACAGCTTTCTTTCTATGTGGTCCTTTTGGCTCTATCTTATGTGAGAGCCTGGCTGGGGAGATTTAGCCCTTCTCCAGTGCAGGTGTCTTTGATTCCTGAGAAATACCTACTTTGAATCCAAAAGAAGAAAAATTGGCAGCTTCACAGTTTTGTCTCCCCCTGCCCTGTTACCTTTGCCCAATTTGTTTCTTTCCTGCTGGAATGGTCACTGAATTAGCACAAGAAAATGCTTAAGCAGACTGCATACTTGAAGATCAAATAATGGCCTTCTGTCTTCAGCTTGCCCAATCCTCATCCCTATCCTGATTACCTTCGGTTTACTGTGGAAAGAGATGATGAAATCTTTCAGGGTTGAAGGACTATGAGAATACTGACTATAGAGCCAATAGTTACAGTAACTGTTAGTAAACTCTAAGATAAGATACAGAAATACAAATTACAGTGCCTCTTTGTTCTCATCACTGTGCGCAAGTCACCAAATATGGCTCATGCCTATTATATCTTAAGAACCATTTATTCTAATTCAGAGGGCATAGTCCCCCAGATGAATACTGAAGTATATCTTATATGACTTGCCCCTCAGAGCTTGTCTTCCCTCACTTGGGGAAGTAGCAGGAAGAAGTTACCACAATGTAGACTGCTTTTGCTTGTTCATAGGTACAACACAGTTCAGGTGAATGATTTAAATTACATATATTCACAAGGTAAGTGAACTGTAGTGAAAAGTAGTCCTGGAAAAATCCAAGTATAAGAACCTAGGAATAGTAATCACAAAAGTGCATACTTTATTGGTTCATTGAGGGATTTGATTAAGAAGATGGTAAGAATTTTTTTTAAAAAATGCAGAAAGTATAGGAAATCAGGAGAAATCAGCAAAATTGCAGGACACACTACAAGAAAAATTACATCATTTCTTCTTTTTAAAAAGAGGACAAAAAATATAGAAAAAGAGGAATGAAAAGGAAACCTATAGATTAAAAAAGAATTAAAGGTCATCTAAACCATTTGCAGCATACAGAATACTTTTAAATCATATCTAACTAACTACAAGATTAAATGTATTTGTAATAAAATTAGGGAAACCTAAAATTTTCTTTCCTATTTTATAATAGTGGGGAATAATTTTAAGATTTCTAAAGTTGGAATAATGGTGTCTTAGTTACTTCTTACACTTTGCTGAGACAAAATACCTGATGCCCAAAATTAAAGAAGAAAAGGTTTATTTCTTACAATTTCTTGGGAGTTTCAGTCCATACTTAGTTGGTTCCAAGGCAGCGTGGCATGTCAGGGCAGCCATTCATGGCAGCCACCAAAACAGTGAGGCACACTCGCGAGAGAGTGGAGGGTGGAAGTGTGGAAGCACAGCAGCACAGAAGCGAGCAAGAGGAAGACCCACCTCCTTTACACTGTATGTCAGCTCCACCCCTGGGCAGGTGCAGCACTCACATCACCAATCCCAGTGCTAGACTCAGCCCCATCAAAAGTATATGAGGACTTGGGGGTACATAGTATAACACCCAATACATTCCACCCTTGAATGCCCAAGTACTCATGTCCATCTTTAATATAAAAGACATTTAGTCCCTCTCCAAGAGTTGCCAAAGTCCTAACAGTTTCAGCACTGTTGAAAAGTCCAAGTCCCAAATCTCTGAGATCTATGGCAAACTCTTAACTGTAACCCCCTGTACAAACAAAAACAAGGTTAAGCACTTCCGACATATAAAGGCACAAGATAAACATTACCATTCCAAAAGTTAAAAACAAGGGAATACAAAGCATTGTAACCAAAGCAAGTCCAAAATCCAGCAGGGCAAACATTAAGTCCTGGAGTTGTCTGCTCAGCACCTGAAACAACCTGATTGCAAGCTCCAAAAGACTTGAGTGATTCCACCCCTGCAGCACTTACAGGGGTCTTAACTTCCATAGCTTTCCTTGAACAATCCATGTTCCTTGGGTACACCTTTACATCTTTACACATTGCTCTCTGTAGGCGAGGCGGAAGCTACCTTAGCCTTTTCTTGTACTTACAACCATCACCATGTGGATGCCACCAAGGTCCACTGCAGGCTGGAGCAGTAGCCAGGTTTTCCTCTCTCTTCGCTGTAGGGGTCAACTGCCTGGATCGCTGAGTTCTCTGAACCTGATTGTGAGGAACAGCTTCTTTATGCTGCCACCATTCTGGAATCTGGCGTGGCCACTTCCATTCTGGAATCTGGTGTGGCTGCTGTCCTTTTGAAACCTCCTGTGTCACCACTCTGGGACATGGCACTCTTCAGCTTTTTCCTCTATGCAAACTCTTTCACTTTTGAAGGCCTGAGGCTGCAAAGGGTGGAGGCCCACTGCATCCTGGGATGCCCCCAGGCCATCTTTTTTATTCCTTTGTTCCTTCTCAGTAATCAAGGTCTCAGCTCGATCTTTATAGTCCACAGCTTCCTGGCCAAACTCACAAGGTTTTAAATCATCATGTCGGGCTCCTTGCTCTATTCACAACATAAATCTGGCTAAGAGCCCCCAACAAATGCTAGGCCACCATTTCAATATTTGAGTGCCTGGAAATTTCTCTCTAGAGAATAATTAGTCCTTTGCCCTTAATGTCAGTCTCAGGCAAAGTGTCTGGGCACAGGCAGAATGCAGACAAACTTTCTGCCAAGTCATAACACACATTGGAGTCCAACACCCAGTGCAGTGCTTCATCCCAGCAGAAAACTCCCAAGCCTGGTCCTTACTGGCAGGCTTTCTATCAGCCTTCTGGTCTCCTGAGCTCTCACCAGAATCTCCCATCCAGAACATCCTAAGCTTTTCCAGCTCTATGCGTGTAGGCGACATCTCCAAACTTTTCCAAACTCTTCCCACAAACCATTTCCAAAGGCTCTCAAACCACATCATCAGGAATAGTCACAGCAACGACCCCACTCCTCTGGTACCAAATTCTGTCTTAGTTACTTTTTACTCATTGGTGAGACAAAATACCTGATGCCCAAAATTAGGGAAGGAGAGGTTTATTTCTTAGATTTTCTCTGGAGATTCAGTCCATACTTCGTTGGTTCCAATGCAGCATGACATCATAGGGCAGCCATTCATGGCAGCTGCCAAAATAGCAAGGCTCACTTGTGAGAGAGAGAGAGAGAGAGAGAGAGAGAGAGAGAGAGAGAGCAGAGGGCGGAAGTGAGCAAGAAGAAGACCTGCCTCCTGTACACTGTATGTCAGCTCCAACCCTGGGCAGGTGCAGCACTCACATCACCAATCCCAGCACTAGACATAGCCCCATCAAAAGTATATGAGGACTTGGGGTACATAGTATATCACCCAATACAAATGGTAAGCTCACGCTTCTTAAATTGTGAAAGAATGTTTTACGTATCTGTGAAGTCAAAATCTGCAGATTTTCAAGTCTCTTATATAAAATGACAAAATAATATTTGTATATAACCTCTGGACATCCTGCTACTTACTTAAGTGATCTCTAGACTACTTATAATACTTAACATAATATAAATGTTTTGTGAATAGTTGTTGTACTGTATTGCCTAGGGAACAATGATTACAAGAAAAGAATCTGTGTGTTCAGTATGAATATATTTTTTAAAAAAATATTTTTCATCCATGATTTGTTGTTACTGTATAGTTTTTATTTTAAAAATGAGTCTCTCTCTCTTTTTTTTTTTTTTAAAGAAAAGACCTTAAAACAATTAGAGGCTAAATGATAAAATGCCTCACTTTTACTTCAAAACAGAGTACAGGAAAGATTGGAGATGTTGATGAAATAAAAAGTATCATAAGTTGTATTTGATGGCTACTTAGGAGCTTTTTGTACTGTTTCTATTTTTGTACATGCTTTGAATTTTCTATAATAAAAATTCCAAGTACTTTTTTAATCATGAAAATTGTGATTTCTAAGGAAATTTTCCACTGTAATTTTCTTAAGGATTGTGATTTTCCTACTGTTACACAACTAGTAGTTCTGTACTTTTTACCATGTTGTTTTAAGCTGGCTTGATTTATTCCAAAAGAAAATCGGTAGGTCTTTATCTTTCATCTAAACAATCTGAGTGCAGGGGAATAATGTGTAGCTTTCCATCAGGACCCTCTCCATCACCACAAAAATGATAGAACTTTAGTTTCAGAACTTTAGGTACACATCACTGAGGAAGCAGTGAAAAGTACCCGAGCATCATACAGGCCAGATTCACTTATCTGAAAATTTTTCTATCATTTCAAGATTGCTGGAGACTACGGGCAATCATTTTATTTTAGTGAAAAGAAGGATGGAATGTGAAATTAAACATGAATTCAGAAAACCACAGTTGCCATTTCCTAAACCCATCACATTCTTTTTCTTTTCTTTTTTGAATTGCAGTGTCTGTATTTTACAGAAAAAATATTCTTCAATGTACTACTGTGAGAATACTGGATTTGTTCTAGATTAAGCAAGAGTCCAGTAAGATAGTATTTTAGATTATTTGATGTATCATAATGATAAATATTCCTAGTTTAATTAGTCATCTTACTATTTCTAGCCTAATCCTATATTTCTTATTTATGTTAGGATACATGTCTCAAACAGATTTAAATAGACTCAGTAGGAATCACACTTAGCATGTAAAATTGTTTCAAAGTCCATTTCTCCATATTCCAAGTGTGTTTATTTGTGGTTCATAAAGCAATATATTCAGAAAAAAATAGAAAATTATTTTCACTAATATAATTAATGATATAGAAATAATATTGATTTAATCATCTAAAAATATCACATTGCTTGTACCTAAGTTTTGCTTATTTTGATAAACACTTTAGAATTTTTAAACAATGTTTTAATATTTTATGGTTTTCTATTTACAGTAATATTGTGATAAAAACGGCTCCATGGTGAAATACAAAATACTGAAGAAATACTATAGAGAGTCTTGGAACATTTTAATGCAAAAAGATTCTGAGAACTACCATAGGAAAGATTTTTATTTATGTGAACATTTCTCATTATTTAATCTTGCCATATTTTAAAAAATGTACAGAAAAATATTTCAAGTCATTAATGTTCTTAGAGCTTAATTTTATAAATATTCTTTTAAAGAGTTCTTAGTAACAAAACAGAATTTTATTATAAATGCATCATTTATTTCACTGTATTAATATAAATCATGAGTTTTTAAAAATAAAGTTGACAAAAATAGTTTTTATAGAATAAATAATAATTATTTATACTTAGTGCATTATTTGCATATGCACAGGGATACATCTAAATATGAAATTGTCTGGTATTATTTTTTGGAATCTTTCTGAAAAAAATATGAGAAAAGTAATAAAGGAACAATTTAATACTGGCTATTGGGATGCAGAAGAAAACACAAATTTGAAAGTACGGTTTTTAATAACTTAGTGGGACTTAGTGACTAGAGAATGTGGGAATGAAGGAGAACCATTACTTGGGATTACATGTTAGTTGGCTGAACAAATGAAAATGTGACCATAAGAGTGAATGAGGGCTGGGGATTTAGCTTAGTGGCATAAGTGCCTGCCCAGCAAGTGCAAGGTAATAAGTTCAATCCCTAGTACAAAAAAAAAAAAAAAAAAAAAAAAAAAAAGAATTATCGGTGATGTCTTGGAATTGAGTTATCTCTGCACAACTCAGGAGCACCTGTGCAATGACCACAGAATGTATGGGAAAAATTCAGGAAGTGGGAGGTGGGATTAGGTAAACAGGACATGCTCGAATCTGTGGAATCAGATAGAACCATTCAGGAAGATCATCTTTAATCAGAAAAACAATATGGAATATGAAATTGTAGCCCCTGAGAAGCTTAAAACAGTGAAACTGGAGAGAGAATCAAGCTGAAGAGATGACAGAAAAGCATTAAAAAGATATAAGTCTCTATGAACTTCAAACATACTATGAAATCAGAATTTCTATGTGTTATGAACATTACCATAGTGTGTCAAATAAACCAATGAGAATTCCAAACTTGCTTTTGAGAGTGGTGTGCAATATTTATATGATGACATTCACAAAAAAGAAAAAAAAAATTGGATGCTCAAGACAAATGTAAAGACCTGAGGAGAAAATTGGTAGTGAAGAATGGAAATGGTGGAAATAATTCCTTCAAGAATTAAAAATGACTGAGGAGAAAGGAAAGATATAGCATCACTTGAAGATGAAAAGGATGAGGGAGAATGCAAGTACTTAAATTTGTTTACAGTCATTGTTTATGAGAGATGATGGAGGAGGTAATCTATAATGATTCCAAGGAAATCAGGAGGAAATGAAATTAACAACAGCTGTGGGTAATTTGAACTTGACTACAGAAGAAAACTTGGCCAATTTTGCATATATAGAGAGAAACATCAGTGGTAAAAAGAGTAATGAAGATTTGGAAAGATTATTGAAGAGAAAGGAGGAAAGATTTTAATTAGCTAATTCTTGAGTGATTCCCCAATCTTCCTCTTGAAAAAAAAGTCAACTATCCTATTGGAGTATTTTGCCTAACTTCCTATGTTGGACATTGCAATATCATATTTTAGTGATAATTTTAGACATTTTGTTTGGTCTTTCTTATCCATCTTTGCTATGATATCAAGTCTAGCATATTTCTAGGAAAATCTATGTATTAACCATGTAAGTACAAATATATAAGAATGATTAGAAAAGTAAAAATTATGGCAAGGTTCCTCATTAGAATGTAGGATGTTTTTCATTCACCACAAAATAGTCATATAGTCTTGTAACTAATAACATTTTAAAACATCATTAAAATAAATTTTTCATTACAGCTTTAATTTTTGCAGCATTTTACAATTTGCCCAAGGAATTTCCCTTTTTCCCCAACTAGTCATGTTATTGACAGCCTTAGTCTCTAATTTTATCTTCGTAAATTTAGAATGTATTATAATTTTTTTCTCCCATATCCCAACACAGTTTGTAAATCCCTGAAAGAAAGTACTTGCTGGAAAAGATTAGGTAAATACTAATCACTTAGTAAACATTAGGAAATATTAACTCCTTGATCATTTTCTCCCTACCTTTTTTATTTCCACTTGAATATACAGAATCAAACTTGACACATGTTATATATGGGTGCTGACATATTCCGTTTAAATTTAGTTGATAAAATTATGTTTCTCTAAAGTAAAATTAAGAAACATCAGCTGATAGCTTGCCTATTAAAATTGTTCCGTGTTAACTTTTACTTTTTTGTAGGCATCATGTGACCGCTCTATCATCTATCTATTCATTGATCGATCCATTCATCCATCAAAATGTTCTGTCCAAGCTTCTAAAGCTCTTTTACTGTCTCTGTAATACTTCCTGACTCATGGTTTTGTGTGAGATGAGACTCCAACTCCCACAAATGAGGCTGTAGGCCAGACACTCATTTTTGTAGTTCTCTTGATCTAGCCTAGGGAGAAACCTTGAGAAACAAAACAAAACAAAAAAACCCACTAGCTAAATATAGTATCAAGCAAAAATTTTGTGTTGAGAAGTAGCAGTGCAGTGAATCTCACCTTACTGTGGGGGGATAAGTAAAGAATGCAGTTTCTAGAGGTGGCCAGGACTCTGGCTCTAGTGGCAGTGTCTTGTTCCCAGTGGTGTCAGAGAACGCGCGGTTCATGGGATGTCTTCATGGAGCAGATGACCTGTATGTCTTTTTCCTGACCACCTTTAACTTTCCTTCCTCCTTCCACTGCTTTGCATCTTTAGTTGTGGATTTTTAAAATGGCACACTAATTGTATCTATTTATGGCATACTTTGTGATGTTTTGATAAATGAATATTTTGTATAATGTTCAGCTCAGGGAAAGCAGATATCATTTCAGTTCTTATTTATTTACAGTTAGTGAAAACATTTAAAATTCTTTAAACTTTTAACTGTATAGTGCCGTTACCAATAGTTAATTATCAAACCTTTCTAACAATTCAGTGGGCCATGAAGTATTAGGTATATATTTCAAATAAATAATTTTACCCTAAACTCTATTTGGTTTATCTGCTTTTTATAACTAACTCCTATTTATCTTCCAGAATCTGTCACCATTTTATTTTATTTATGCATTATTTGAAATGATTTGTCCTTTATGACACTTTTCAGTTTTTCAGGATTTTACACATCTAAATTCGTATACAATTAAAGTTTTTTTTTTCATACTCATTCTAGATAATGGGAACATCGTGTCCATATATATATTATCAAGTAAAGGCTTAACATACTTTTAAGTACAGATTATATATATATATATATACACATTGAAAATTTTGTCATGTTTTTATTTTTAATTATAGTGAATCAGTAATATAAAACCAAGAAATTTTTAGCACAATTTTGCAAAATTAAGAGAAATAAGAGTTCATTTGACCTCTCCTAATTAATTTTTGCTTGGGTCATAGTGTTAAAATACTCTTAAGCATTTAGTATGTTCTCTTTGCAAAATGAGGAAATATGACCTTATCACAAGTTAACATATCAAATGTCTAACTAAATTTAGCTGAGACTTATCTTTTTATATAAATCCTCACTTATCCAAGTTGACTTCCATTAGCCACTGTGCCATAATGGCTTGTGGGAAGACTGAACAGAAAATTGAATTAATGCAAGCCATTTCTCAATCATTTCTCATTCTCATAAAATGATTAAAGCTGATGTAAGAGGGCTCATTAAAATGGAAAACATTAGGCTCATTAAAAAGCCATTAAACCATCTCACTTCTCTGATTTATTTTATCATAACCTTATTTAGCCATTGTTTAAAAGTCACTGCACCCCAAATTTCTTGCATTATTGTTGAATAAATGTTATCTAAATTGAGCGTTCTGGTTATGTGGTCATTGTAAGATAAAAATCATCTTATCTTACATAGGTTTAATTTACAGTTGTCTGATGCCAGTAACTGACCACTATATAAACTGGAGATCTGCTAACAGTACTTGATTGGAATGGAATTGCTTCTCAATACCTATTTTAACTATTTTTAACCTGCACAAAATTTTTTAATATTTCAAATTTTTGTTGTTTATACATGAGACTGAGTTACCTCTCACACAGGCAAGTGAATGTCCACGGTTATTTTATGATAATAGTGTGATTTTTGGTTAAGAAGTAGTGATTTCTTTTGCCCGACCAAAAAAGATCTATTTTGGGAAAATATAATTTTCCTAAGCTCGAGTTTAAGTATGACAAAATTCTTAACAGATTTTCTGTTTATCTTTAAGAATATTTTCTGGATATAACTTTACAAGAATAGATGCTAATAAAACTGTTTCAGTCTAAAAAATGGCTCAGTACAAAATAAAATTCACATAGAAGATAAATGCTTCAAAAGATATATTCATGTTGGAGGCATATCACTCTTGCCAAATTAGTAGACAGGAGACCTCAATAGTTTCCTCTAAAGTCATATTCTGATGCTCATTTCAGCAGCCTTTATCTACCTGGTAACTACGCTTGTGCAAAGTGGTGGATGTGGTGATGTCCTTCCTGCTTGTATCCACCTTGGAGAAAGGATTCTATCTTTTAAAAACTGACTATGGAGCAGATCTGAATTGCTATAATTTTTAAATCTCTGTGGCTCCCAGAAATGTGTATCAAGTGCCAAATGTGAGCTTTATTTTATTCCTCTGCTCAACCTAGTTCCATTCTCTTTCTTCCACCAGTGTTTAATTCAAACATATTTGTTAATAACCATTCTACTCAATTCAGTCTCAGTGTTGGGTTCATAGAAAGCCATATGTACTGCATAGTCTTCAATATTTTTAAAGGAAAAAGGGAGATAAATAAAGCACAAAGACTGTCAAATGCTACAGCTCCAAAATGAATAAATTATTTCCTTTTTTTTATTAATACATGTGTGCAGTACATAATGATCACATCATTTTTAGGAAATTTGTATATAACAAATCATAATATGTTTTCACCTTCTTCCTGTCCCATTCCTTTCAACTCATTTTCCATCTCCATTTACAAAATATCTATTTCTATTTTTCCCTTAAATTCTTTATGTTTTCTTAAAATCTCTTCTCCCTCTCTCCTTGTCATTTCTGCTCATAGGTCATTGGTTAGTATTTGTTGTATGGCCCCAAATGAACTGCAAGACTGACAGTGAAAATGTAAGAGAACACATAACTCTTGGTGACCACTGTCTCTGCAATACTCAAACTACAAGGTCATTTGTGACATAGTGAAAACATTTAATCAGTTTAGGTTTTGCTGAATACTTGTACTCAAAACTTTTGACTTAAAAATGTGTTTGTTGATTTTTGATAATTTAATTTATTCCCAATTTGTAGTATCTTATCTGTCAGAATCATTCTACTGCAGTTTTGACCTATGAGGGAAGAAATGATGGAAGTCAGGACTATGACATTTTGTCCTATATTGAATGGCAGCATAATTAGTTGACCTCATAGCTACACAGCATCACTATTTCATGTAGTGGCCTCTCCCTATTTACAGTTTCACTTTCCACAATTTCAGTCACATATGCTCAGAAAATATTAAGTGGAAAGTTTTAGAGACAAACCATTTTTACGTTTTAATTGCATGGTTTTTGAGTAAGTAGCAGGATGAAATCTCTCACACTTTGTCTCTGTCATCGCTGTTAAATATCATCCCTTCCTCTATTGTATAGTGTTGTATATTCTACCGCTGTTGCCACCTCATCGCTCAGCATCCATTTTGGTTCTGATGTCACTTGTTACGTCCGGGTAGCATTTGCGTTTAAGCGACCCTTTGTAGTAGCCTAACACTGTATTAAAATGCCTGCGCCATTTATGTCACTTTATCTCCTCATATAGCCATTGTATCATTTCACAAATCACAGGCAGAAGGGGTGACTACTAGCACGATGACATATTTTGAAAGGAAGCACATTCATGCACTTCATGTTACCATGTATTGTTGTAACTGTCCTATTTTCTTATTAGTTATTGTTATTAATCTCTTACCGTGCTTCACTTAGAAATTAAACATTATATTAAAAATATAAGAAAACAGTATATTTAAGGTTCATTTAGACCATATCCTCCACAAGTAATACAGTTCTACTGAATTTGGTTTAAGTGTACCCTGCACTCATCTAATCAATGAATCAAACTTTTTGTTAGTGGCATAGTGAAATTATATAATTATAATGAAATTGGTGTAATTATAATTGTCATAAAAACAAGAACAAAATGCATAAATTATGGTAGCTAATTCAACTGTGTAATAAATCCCAATCATACTATTATTAACCTCATTTTTGAATGGTAGCAAAGTTTTATTAAAGGTAGGAAAAGATACAGGCTCTGCAGAGTGAGTTTGGACCATGTAAAATTAAGAGAAAAAGAAATACACCCTATGGTGTGAGGGTGGGCCAACCACACAAGAGAACACATTGGCCATTAACTTCATTTTTATTGGAATAAATAAAAATCTCAAGAAATTAGAAAATTTCTCCAGGTTTACCAACTCATAAGGATACCTGAGGCTACATTTTATGGACACCTTACTCCCAGGCCTGTGCTATTATATATTGTACTAGACTTCTTATTCTTCTTTTTATACAAAAGAGAACTGAGATTGTTCAATTGGTGTGTGATGGCTTGGAATACACACACATAAATGTAAATATAAAATATTTGCATTTCAGTGATATTCAAATTGAATTTTAGTTTTTGAAATAGATTTTTTCTTAGAGAAAGGCATCAAACAACTAAATGGTAGTGAACATTTCATATACCTCTCCATAACGTAAAGCAAAGGTACAGAATTTGGCCTAACATATCTCAGTATAGAAAAACTCGCAAAGCTCCTCTATTCAAATGCCTTTGTATCTGTGTTTGCATCTTATGAGTTTTTGTTCTATGTCCTTAAGAAAACTAGGATTTCATCATATAACTTTAATAAATAAAGCAGCAGCGATATTATAACATTAGTTTATTGATAATATGCCAATAGTGTTATTGATATTAACAACACACAGTGGTTTCTGTTTACAGCATATAATAGTCTAGTCATGTGTCTAAATGAGTTTAGAAATGTCTCCTAATTTGAATGTTTTAAGGACAAATTTGAGCTTTGAAAAATAGACACCACATCATAAATATTAAGGAGATTTTTGACTAATATGAGGAATACACTATACCCCACTCTTTCCCATCAGTGCATTGCCTTTGTATAAATTTATACAGAATCCTGAATGCAATCAGAAGTTAGCCTGATGAAAAAAATATAACAAAAGAGAATCAAGTGAGTTAATAGTTTTTACCTGATTAATAGTTACATAAATCCAAGTCTCTTGGTAATACGGCAGATCCACTAGTTCTCACTTATGTTGTCCCCTTCCCAGACTAGGCTAGAAGCATTGTGGATGGTAGCTGAATTTCATTTCTAGATTCTCAATGCTTTCTAATGACACACTTTCACATGTATTCAAACTATTAACTTCTTTTGGGTATGTTCATAAATTTGACTTGATTAAGGTAACCTTTTCTAGAAGGGCATTCCTTCCCTTCAAGTTTTCAGTTAAAGTTTAGACATTTTGCAAGAACTAGAGCAAGGATTCAAGTTGTACTGTATTAAACTCCCATTCACTTTATGTCTTCAAAAAAGGCAAATGTATCTCCTAAGTTTTAAATCAATGTTATAGACTTCTTTCTTTACCTTTTTGAAGAACAGTTTTAGACTTACAGAAAAATTATGACACTAGTAGGCAGAGTTCTCATGTTCTTCAACTACTTTCTTTTACTTTTTTATTTTAATGTGGCACATTTGTTAAAATTAATGAGCCAGTATTAGCATATTATTATCTGAAGTCAATAATTCATTTGTATTTCCTCAGTTTTTGCCTACATTCCTTTTTCTCGTTACAGAATCCATCCAGATGCCCTACCACCTTAAGTTTCTCTTAATCTGAGATAATTTCCAAGTTTTCTTGGTTTTGATTGAATTGATAGCTTTTAGGAAAATGGATCTGGTATTTTGTAGAATGGTCCCTTTATTAAGATTTTTCTGATTTTTTTATGATTAGACTGAAATTAAGAGTTTTATGCAGGGACACTATAAAATATTTTCATCACTTTGCAAAAGTCCACGCATAATATTCCTGAAATTTATGACCCAGGATTAAGCTTAATTGACTTGATAACCTTGACAAGTTTCTATACCATAATGTTAGTTATTATTTTTCCTTTTCATACTGTACTGTTTGAAAAGAAGGAGCTAAGAACGTCTAGCACCTCGGAGGTAGGGATGCATGCTCTGCCTTTTGAGCAGAGAACATCTTCAGTTATTTGGAGTCAATCTGCGTAGTTTATACATTTTTTTAAAAAGTCAGTTATATCAGATGAATTCATCGAGAAGTATTTTATACTTTGAGTTATTTTATACTTTGAGTTTGAATTTTATACTTTGAGTTATAAGGTAAAATATACTTTATTTTGGTATACAAATTATTGCATGTCTGCTCATTGTCTGTTTGAAGGCTTAGTGTTCGTTTTGCAAAGTCCAATGTGTTTGACAGTTTTATGTTACATATCTAACAATACGGTATCATACGGAATAGTTTTACTGCCCCAAACGAAAACAACAACAGCAAAGAAAACTTTCTTCATCCATTCAATTCTCCCCTCTTGCTGCATTGTCTGTCACCAACTGACTTTTATTTTCTATAATCTTGTCTTTTCCATATTACATAGTTAGAATCACACAGTATGTATAACCTCAAATTAGTTTATTTTACTTAGCAATAAGCCATTTTTCTGAGCTCTTTTTTGTAAGAACCTGTGTAGTTCTTTGTAGTAAATCCATGAATTTGAGGGAATCACCCTAAAATTTTAGGTCCTTGACTTCCTTACTCTTATATGATGTCATAATTAGCCACAAAACTTGCAATATTACCATCTAAGTGTTCCTACCAGTTTAAACCTCTAGAATATTCATCAGTAGATTTTGGCTGTGGTTCTGAGATCACTAGTCCTTTTGAATTTCAAACTAGTTGTGTGTTCTTTGTTATAACCAAGTAATGTGATTTATTTTCAATTCGTTCAGCTTTTTCCTTGTGTTATCATAAGGCTGATGACTGCCAAATCTTTGCATATCACAGCTGAAAATGGAAATCTTTGATCTCCTTTCAGTAACCTACCAAATACTGGTTCAAAGTTAAATGTGCTAACATTTGTTGGGCTACCATATAAGTGTCTAATACATGGTTGGCACAGACTGGTCACTTACTAGACACTAATTCACCTTTCCTTTATTTCATCTATTTTTGCAACAAGATAAAGTTCAGTCTATAGTGTAATATTGGAATACCCTATATTGAACTGCCTCCTATGAAAGTCATTTCTTTTTACCTTAATGGTGTCACCATTGTTTATCTTCATGTTGATACTTCTTTCATGTATCAAAAGAATATTTTACCTTACAAATTTACCTAATGGGAGCTATTAAGTCTAACACACTAACGCATACTACATGTAAAATTGCTTTGATGCTATTTTATTTTTTTCCATCAATTTAAAACTATGTTAAACATAAAATTAAATCTAGAGAAGTTAAACAAATAAAAGTGAATCTTGAGGAAATTCTAAGCTTTCAAAGTAGTTTTTCTCTCTTGCCTTCCCTACTCTTTCTTCTTTTTCTCCAACAATTATAATAAACAACACTGCATATATGCCTTAACATATACTTTATTATTGTTATGTTGTTACAAGCAACAGGGAAAAACTATTATGATACTGATTGATACGGGTCATTTAAAAGAAATAAATTTATATTTTTGTAGCAGGAAAGTTTTATTCTAGACTACAAATTTCAAAGTCTTATAGTTTGGATTCCAAAAAATGACTGATAACTAACTTTTCTGCTCATCTGTGGCTAGTTATAAGAGAATTTATTCCTCCCTAAAATGCACAGTAAACACAGTGTCTCATGTCATGATCTAAGATATGCACTTGTAATTGAGGGATACAAAAATTGTGGAAACCTATACCTCCAGAAAATAATATCAGAAAATTTGAAAATTAATTGGAATATTGTTTTCATGCTGTAGAACCAATAATTTTAAGCATAATATCTTAAAACATTACATATTTATTATCTGACAGTTTCTAGAGGTCTGGAGTCCAGGAATGGCATACTGGATCTTTTTCAAATCTGTAATTATGGTATTGACTAGCACTAAGATCTCATTTAGAGAACTGATTCAGGAAAGTTGATTTCCAGACTCCTGCAGTTTGTTAGTATTTCCTTTTGGCTGTATGATTCAAGGCAGCTTAATTCTTCAAAACCATAAAAGAGTGAGGGAAAGTAAAAGAGGGGAAAGAGGGAGGAAGGGAGGGAGAAAAATCTCATATAACTTAGTATATTTTGTAGAGATTTTTCATTGCCTTTGTTCATTCCATTGGTCAACAGCAAGTCCAAATTCCAGCCATACTCAGAGGGGAAGATACTGTGTAATGAATCAGCAGAAAGAAAGCAGGGATCATCACAGATTTACTTCAGTGTCTGTCTGTCTGAGAATGAAACCCAGATAATACTAAGCAGATGTAAAATCCATAAATTGTATTACATTTGGGAAAAATCAAAATTGTATAGAAAGACTAGTATTTACAGGTAATTTATTTTAAATAACTATTAGGTGAAATTAATGATATTTTTGAGTATCAAATGCAAAGAAACTGAAGTTTTGTAGCTGATAAATTGTTGCACAGGTAGCAATTATACAAGAAAAAGAGTTCCTAGAAATTGAGAGCAAAACTGTTTTGTATTCAGAGTCTTCATAGAATAAGGAATATATATATATATATATATATATATATATATATATATAATGATCAAATAAATTGAAATAATTATGTATGAAATAAATGTATACCTGACTTGCTCAACAAGTACAAGTACATATTATTATAGAATTATATCAATATTTTAATGACAAAAATATAAATACTCAAGATAATATAAAATAATAAATAATTTACTGTGGTTATTCAGAATATTTCCAATGTTATGGTAAGATTCTATTTCACATGGAGGAACTGTTAGAATTTTCTAGATAAAATGTAGACTACAACAGAAAATTACAGACACAGTCCTACTGTGAATTGATTCAGACTTTAAACACATCATTCAGGTAGTTATTTTGAAAAAGGAGCTGGACTCAGGTTATGAGTTAATTGAGCTACAGTATACAGTCATTTTCTGCTTGTGCTTTGTATTTTTAAAGCAAAACCAAGTACAGACTAGGGTCTCCAGATTCAATCTTCAAGAATGGGACAAATCATCAGGATTTCCTTGTAAGGAGTAAAACGCACCTTCTTGATGTGTTTTAAAAACTCATGTAAGGTTGAGCAGGAAAAGGAGTTAAAGTCACTGTATCACATGTTAAACAGCATACACTGGCACACAAGACATACCAGCTTTGTGAAGAAAAGTAGATTTAATTTAATTCAGATTTCATTAAACACGTTTCTGTAAAACAGTAAGTATTTATTAAATTCAGAAGCCAATGAGAATATTTTTAAAACAGAGATAAAGTGTTTATCCTGATCCAATTTCTACCTACACAATGCCATTTTTTTAAGAAAGAATTTTTTCCTCACCATGGTCAGCATGCAGGACTGGTTTACAAACATGCTCCAGGTCTTCTCTGAACTTATATTTCAGAACAGTGGCATGAATGTTTACTTACAGAGAATAGTGAAGATTAGTAGTACTAATATCAGTATGAGAAACTAGTAAATAGAGGGGAGAGGGGATGGGGAAATAAGTAGAATAAAGATATGCTATGTACAGGAGCCTAATAAATTCAGTAATTGTAAATACTATACGTCCTAAACATGAGCTAAGATGTATAGTGTCAACAAGAATGAAGAGAAAGAAGGGGTTTTAGAGGGGAGGGAATGGAAGCAGGTGGAAGGGAACAGAAATGACTTAAAAAAGAACTTACATTATGTACACGTACCCACAACCCAAGATGATTGTAATTTGCATGCACTACAAGCATGTACTAATAAAAAAGAGAAAAGAAAGAAAAAAAAGAAATCACTGAATAGAATAAGAATGATTCATCAAAGGGATATCGTTTGCAGTCAGTTCATTCTGATACTTTCTGTGCATTCAGATGGATTCTTTCTGTGGCCATCAGTAAAAACAAAATTGGGCAAGTTATCTTTCAAATTGCACCCACAATTTAAAATTGGAAGTTTGCTACTCTCACATTAAAGGCTTATTTTAAGGATTAATGAACTCGCAGAAAACACCTGGCTAGGATTTGGCACTCAGGAAGGAAAATTACATTACTGAGAGCTTTAGTGACAACAATGATGGCTCTTATTCCTTTTGTTTTAGAGATGAAAATTGTATTAATACAAACTTTAAGCTTAGTTCTAATTCTATCTGCCTCAGAATAGGAAAGCTCACAGAAGACTCCTTGTGAAATTGAAAGTATGTTTTCAGAGAAAGAATACAAGAGCAGAGAAAATGTTCCAATTTCAAATGCATCATATGATATATTTAAATATTATGACATGCTTACATGTTTACATGATGGAGTTGAGAGGTTGTATACTCTATTCTTATTATCTCAAAGATTAAAAACGAAGTCATTTAATATTCATCCATACACAAAATACTACTGAACACTCATGTACATTCTAGGGATACTTTGCTGTCTTAAGAATGAATTAATTAAATGAGTCCAAAATAAATGAATAAGTTAAAGTGATGTTATAGTGATTCTCAAATAGCTTATACTGTAGTTGAATGGACGGAAATTGCAACAGTCTGCAAATAACTTGTCCCAGAGAGATTGTGCTGTTTTTCATTTTCATGCTTGTAGAGTTTGAGGATTAAGTCAACACAGTCCCTTTATGAAAATACCCGGGATTGACTTAATATACAGTTCAAAACACTTCAGTCTGATAACAGTTTCACATTTTTCCACTAGAAAATGAATTGAAATTTCATAATTTAAATATTTGATGCCAATAAAATTGAATATCAGTTATGTTTCTTATATTTGCTTTTTTTCCTACCACATGATTCTGTGTAACCTAAAATCTTGCAATAAAGTCATTATTGCACTTGCAGTTGAACTATTTCAGTACTATAAATGATATTTTCTGTAACAATATTGTTCAACAGAGCTTGCTTAAACTATAAATTAGTTTACTATGTGGTTAATATTGTTGGTTTACCAAATATGCAAAATTTGGATGCTTATGCTGAAATATATTGTTTTAAATATACTTAAATAAATTCTTCAAGATAATTCCTATTCTGCATTGCATAGAAATAATTTAATTACTTTTTCTAGTACATTTTGATAAAAATAACATGTGCTAGGAAATAAATGTGGCCAATGAAAGAACTCCAACTCATATTTATCTAGTACTGCATTTTTACGTTTCCAACCTGGATTTAGTAATTTGCATTTAGCAATGTTTGGCATTAGCCCATTTAATTCCCACTTCAGCATTTGAATTAAATGCTCTACGTATTACTCTTACTTTACAGACAAGAAAAAGAGACAACCTAAAACTTGGTCCAGATCTCACTTCTAGTCAGTATACTG
>RJWM01012857.1:42330-55389 GCA_004363535.1 Dasyprocta punctata | reverse complement strand
CAAATGATTTCCCCAGCACCAGAGCCAGTATTAAACCAAGGTTTACCTGACTTCAAGGTCAAAGCTATTATTTCACACTGTTTTTAATAGGCCCTCATGTTCACTGAGTCTCTAAAAATTCTACTGAAGTGAATAACTAAAAAATAAATGTGCTTGGGAGGATTATCGGAGTATGTCCTCTATGCTAGGGAAAAGCAGATTTCTGTCCCTTTGTAGTTTTTAGCATCTAAACTGGGCTTGATCATCTTTTATTGAAAAGTTTTCCGCCACACTGGGAAGCATTTCACTTGAACACAGAAATTTGTTTAGAAGAGTTAATAAGGATGGTATTTTCCTTTCTCTCTTAACTGCATTATGTTTGCTTTGCCTCTGGGGGAAAAAAACAAAAGTGGAATTTCATGGTTTCCTATTCTCCTTCTGGGGCCTAATATCAACCCTGACTTTAATTCATGATAACGAGTATCCTAGGCAATAGGACCTTTCATTTCCTTATTTAGTTCTTTCTGTAAGAACGCTTAAAATGATGTCTATTTTGAATACTATTTTTAATTCCGAGTTTAAATATATAAAGCAAAAGAGAAGTGAAAATGTTTATGGAATTATCTTGGTAATTAAAGAGAAATATTACACTAGTATACTTTAAAAGATATTTTTTATGTGCTAGAAAAATGTATTAAATAAATGGTTATGAATGCAGTGTTTTTCTTCCATTAGGATGGATTCTCTTTCTGTTGTGCAGGCTTGCCTCCACTTATAATTCTTCTGCCTCAGCCACCTTCGTTGCTGGAATTGCACCACATCCAACTCACAACATGATGTAAATAACATTTCTTCATAGAGTTAATGTATTCAACTTCTGTAAAAGCCAAGGATATAATATCTTTTAGCTATTTGATGAAAAGATGTCTGTAGATAACAAAAAATGTTACAGCAAAGGTCTAAATTATGGATTTGAATAATGTAGTGAATATTGTGAGTGAAATCCCATCATATCACATTGCATGATCTCTCGAGAAACCATTGCATAAGCAGAGACGTTCATGCTATTCTCCTAGCAAACGGCTGAGCAAGGTGGGCCAGCCAGTCTAAAACCGAAACCCCACAACTAGCGCTGAACAATATCTGCAAGAGTCATGCTATAGCGAAGCTTGGTTGAGGGCCAACATAGAGGGACATTTTACATATGAATAGACAGGCAGTATAAAGTTACATTTTAAAACTCAGTTTTCTTTGCATTAGTCTCAATGCAAAGAATGCCAATGATAAAGTCTGAAAATAAGGAAAGAAACATTTCTTAGTGCTATCCTTTCTTTTCTGTTCTTGCTAATGTCTTTTTAAAACCTTTCTTCTTCTGAGAGCTCCACATGCAGCTATATTTATAAGACGTTTTTCAGTTTTTTTTCCTTATCCAGAACATTTATGGTTGTAACATTTCAATTTTGATTTTCAAAGGACCCCATTTCAATAGTTTCTGATTGAGCTATCTCACTATGTAAGAATTTTAGCTCTTTCTGTTTTCTGAAAGCATGAACTAAATTGTTAATTGAATCCCATAACACACTTGTCTTCTAACCATCTTTTCTCAAAGTTGTTATGAACATCAAGATGGCAATTTTTACTCCTGGGCTTCCATCATTTCAACTCGACCCCTAGTTTCTCCTTTTGTTGGATAATAGTTTTAGGGGATTTGAATGCTATGTTTCCTTTCATCTCATATTACATGTGTAAGTAATATGTCTAGAATTTTTGGAGTGAATATGGAATAATCATCCATTTTAATCTTTAGTTAAGTAGTCTGTATCATCTTCACAGATTATGCTAGTTTGCTTTTACTGTCAACATCTAGAGACCTTCAAATTTTTATCAAAGATAGACTTCATTTTTCTATTCTTCAAGAAAATACTTTCTTTTTTTAAAGATATATAGTCATACTATTGCATTCTTTTATTTAATAAGTTTTCCTTGCTAACTACACACAAATACTGCAATTGAATACTTCCATTTTATTTTAGTCCTTTGACTACAGATACACTAAGTTAACTATGCCAATTATGTTAGGATACAGGTATTTTCTATAAAATAGTTGTATTTTCCTATAAAGGCCTTGATAAGTCCCTATTGTTTCTCTTCCTGGGTCATATCTAGTACCTTGTCGTAATCCTTGTTAATATTTTCATGTTGTCTTTCTTTCCCAGTAAATTTGGCTTTATAATTCTCTGAATTAGATCTGAAGTTTATCTGAGAAATGATAATTTTCTTTGTCTCTATGAATGAAGTTTTTACTTAGCCAATGCCCACTGATTTGAATATTTCAAATTATACCACAGTCTACATAACCAGATACTCAACATTGTTTCCTTTCCTAAAACACACACTGAAGACAGCTGCTTGCATGTGTATTATGTTGTGCATCATTCATTCCCCCATGAATCAGCAGGCATAAATATTTGTCAGAAAGTATTGTAAGTCTCGACAGACTTTCCATCATGCACTGAACACATGTTTCAGAAAAAAAACGCACCTACTGTTTGCTCATGTCCATTCACATAAAATTCACTCTTCCTTCTTGGTGAATGACAGACATGATTCAGTTAGATAGCTTTATTTTCTGACCTCATTCTTTTATTTATTTATTTTTTGAAACACAATTTCTGACTGATTAATATCTGATTTCTTGACTCCTTTGGAATTTCTGTGCTTCACATCTGTGTTGAATAAAATTAAGACATACGCAGTGTCATAATTTCTTGAATCAGTAGTAATACATTTTAAAAATAATCCAACTGTTTAGAACACTGTAAATACAATGTCGTGCTGGTAGATACAGCACTCGCTTTTACTTGGATGGTTTAAGTGATGTCTGGATTACTCTTTAAGTTTAGAAAACAATAGTCCATCTTTATGTTATGCCATTTTTGAGACTATAAATCATGAATAACAGGAAACTAAAACACAGAATATAGTTTTGGCTATTATTAAACAACAATTACATTTTACCTTGTTCTGTGGCTGGCAGGCATGCGTTAGAGAACCCAGCAGCCAGAAAAATCTCTGCAAGGGGATTTCAAATACTGCCAAGTCAAAAATAAATAAATAAATAAATAAATAAACCACAGCCAAGGAACTTGTCATTTCAACTGTGAGAATTTTTACTGAAATTGTTTATGTTTTGGAGCAAATAAACAAATCAATGTTACTATAGCACCTACCATATAGAACACAATGCAAAAGTTAGTTGGATTGACCAGTTGTAGGTTGAAGTGAAAATGGAACATGCTTATCTGAAAAAAAATTCATGTAGGCGAAATAAATGATAACTTTAGAGCTAACCAGTTCTTACCCTAGAGGGTATTAGAAATAAAATATATTAATTTGTATTCTCTGTGAGAGGAAGTTATAAAATGCAATCATAATATCACTCTATAATTCCCTTGATCAATTTAGCATAATTAAAATAAAAAGTATTTAAAGTGATGAAATTTGTATTCTGAATGTTGACCATTTTTGTTCAGTTAAAGCAAGAATTAATGTTAGGGAACTCTGATCAGCTAATGATATTCACAAGGACATTAAATATATTAATCGAACCATATGAAGTTGTCATTTTTGTAAATTTTAAAGGGTTGATATCTATAATTTCATGTGATGCAGCCTAAGTAACATTTAATGCACTATTTACAACATAAATATTTATATGCATTTTTCTTTCTTTTCTTTTTTTTTTTTTTTTTTGCGGCACTGGGGATTGAACGCACAACCTCCCACCTGCCAGACAGGTGCTTAAGCCATTGAGCCAATCGCCCAGCCCTGGTTTTTTGAGGCAGGGTCGGACTATATAGCTTAAGCTGGCCTTGCGCTTACATTGCAGCCCAAGTGGGCATTGAACTCACAACACTCCTCCTACCTCAGGCTCCTGAGTGCTGGGATTAAAGACGTGCACCACCACACCTGGTTTATATGCATTTTTCTTGTACCAGATTATGAGCATCACTAGGGCAAGCTTATTGACATCGATATCCCTGAAATATTGAGCAGTAATTGATGTCTAGCAGGTGTTAAAAATGTTGCACTAAAAGAATTAGTTGGATAAGAACCTGAGACTACTCTCTAGGGTATTCATGTTCAATATTTTGATTGATTGATTTGAAATATATGTACATGTATATATTTTTTCTCTTTTTGAGAAAGATTTTCATTATGTAGCTCAGGCTGGGCTCAGACTAACTATGTAGCTCAGAGTGGCCTCAAAGTCATGATCCTGTGGCCTCAGCATCCAGGGTGCTGCAATTATAAGAGTGAGTGCTCTACTGAGCAAAAGACTCACAATAAATATACATTTACTTACTTACAAATTACATTCTAATTTATGTCAAAGTTCTGCATATCATAAAACTTATGTAAAATACAGACACATTTAAATGATGATTTTTTTTTTTTTTTTTTTGGTGTAGAAGAGGACATGGACTTAGAAAACCTCCAAAACTATAGTTTAGAAGTAATTTAAAAGTGTGACTGGTGAGCTAACTTGAATATAGCTTATATTTTTCCTAGTTAAAAAAAAAAAAAAAGCTGAATGAGGGGAAAGAAAAGGAACCAGTTCTCATTAAATTCCTGCAATAAGAAAGATAAATTCATGCACAATATTAGACTCTAAGAAATTAGACGAAGCCAGGCGTGGTGGCGCACGCCTTTAATCCCAGCACTCAGGAGGCGGAGGTAGGAGGAGCGTTGTTGAGTTTGAGGCCGGCTTGGGCTACAACACGAGCACAAGGCCGGCCTGAGCTACACAGTGTGACCCTGCCTCAAAAAACCAGGACCGGGAGTTTAACTCAGTGACTTAAGCGCCTGTCTGACAGGCGCGAGGTTGTGAGTTCAATCCCCGGTGCCACAAAAAAAAAAAAAAAAAAAAAAAAAAAATTAGATGAATTTTCCAAAACCATCATTGAATTCCTAATTCCAGATGTGCTTTGCAACCTGGACTGATGTCTGACACTGAGGTCTCACATGGGAACGTCCCTCCAACTAAAGATGACAGAAAGTCTTCATCGTAGTTATCAATGAGGGTAAAAGACTGGACTTGTGTTTAAGTATTTTCCTTTAACATGAGCTATACGATTAAAAGTGACTTTCCCTTCATGGTGAACAAGCAAAACTCTTATAAAGGCAACAATTCAATGTTTCTTAACTTCTTGACTTCTTCATATAGTAACACTAGGAACACAAGATAACTACAGTTGTTTGTGCCAGTTTCTGAAATAGTGTTACATACTTCCCTGTATGATCCTCGTAATTACTTCATTGATGTATTTATTATTTTTATGATTTTATTATTTTTATCATTTCACTATTTTGTATATGAAGGCTTAGAGAGACCAAGTTGGCCACCCTTACACAGGTGACAAGTAACAGGAATGGAATGAGATTATGAATTTCTCAGAATCCAGAGCTCAAACTTCCAAATCAGTAAATACTTCTGCCTCTCTCATGTGAACCAGCTTTTGTTATATGTCCATGACACTTTATTTTTTTAATCCTGCCCACAGAGGCTCAGATAAATGTGTTTAAAAATCAGTCAATCATATTTATAGAATATAGTATGGAAATAAGGATATCAAACCTTATAGAGAAAGCTTTTCTCCTCTCAGTGGTATACCCAGTATTTCTTTTGTGGGCAGCTGATTAATGACCCACAAAGCTGCATGGCTATTGCACATATCAATAGCACAAGCTATAGTTATTAGATTCATCAATGTCTCAACTCTATGGCAAGAAAAAGCTTTCAGGGAAAATGTTGCAATTATTTTTCTGTAGTTAAGCACTCCTTGCTTTTGGAAAGTTAGTTGAATGGAGAAAGGGAGAGAGGGAGAAGGAGAGAGACAGACAGACAGAGAGACAGAGACAGACAGACAGAGAGACAGAGACAGAGAGACAGAGAGACAGAGAAAGGTGGGATGCAATGAGGGAGTAAGAGAGAGAGAGAGTGAGAGGGAAGGAGAAAGGGAAGGAGGTAGGGACATAAGGAGGGGGAGAGAAAGATTGTAACTTGGTCAAGTTTTAGAGATCTGCTGCCTTGCACAGAAGCTTGATAGAGGAATGGTGGACTTCCCATAGTTTCTTCTATGTGGACATGCTGGCTACTTTGTTCATCATTTTTTCATTTACTTTTCATATTTTTCTAGGTTTAACAGAGCAAATAATTTAAAAACTTTCTCTAAGAAGGCATTGTCATTAATTTCAAATTCTCCCATCATTGACTGTTACTGTGGTGAAAAATATGTTCTGTGTTTAGAAGCAAAACATTGAGATTCTCTTAACTGATACCAATTATAAATTTGTAAGGTCACTTTTACTTTCTAAACTTCTTTTACTCTTTTCTATGTTTCACTTTCTTTTTATGGAAAAACGTAAATATGTATAAAAGTATACAGAAGAGTTACAGCAAACCCTCATTTACTATAGCTCACTTCCAAAATTTTTAGCTTACTATGCCCTCTTATTTCATCTCTACCTACTCCTAATTTCCTTTCCCATTTTGTATCAGACTAAATCTTAGATATTCTGTCATTTTGCTAAGACACATTACGTTATGTGTCACTGAAAACCAAACACTTTAAAAATGCATATAACCAAGAATACTGGTACAATACCTACAATTGACTAATAATTTTTAACATCAGAAATATACAATGCTGTAATTTCAAATTACGTCATAAATTTTGTAATTTTTTTTCTATTACATTAGGACTTTTAGAATTAGAATCCAGATAAGACTCACTGATTATGGTAGATTGACCTTATTCCACCAACTGGATTTTATTAATTGGCTCCACGTGTTAACCCTAAATATGTTTACCTGTCCTCTATATTTCAATTGATGTTTTTTTCTTAATGTTAATCACACTGACACTGGATCCTTTTTGTTTTTGTTTTGAGGCAGAAATATTTCATAGATAATACTGTGTCCTTCCATCAGAAAGTACTTACTATTTGGTTTACTCTTGTGATGTTAAGAATCAATGATAATCTTATGTTCAGATTCATTAAGTCATAAGTCTCAGATAATTTAATTTTTGTGTTACTATAAACTATTCTTAAATATACTTATTATGCTTTAATATATTTCAATTTGGTCCTTGTGGATCTTTTAAAATGGTTTCTGAATAATTTTGACTCAGTAGACTCCTTTAGTGAGTGTCTTAGTTACTTTTCTCTCATTGCTGAGACAAAATACTTGACGCCCAAAATTAGGGAAGGGAAGGTTTATTTTTTACAGTTCTTGGGGGTTTCAGTCCATACACAGTTGGCTCCAAGGTGGTGTGGCATGGCAGGGCAGCCATTCACGGCAGCCACAAAACAGCAAACTGCAAACCAGCAAGAGAGGGAAGACACACCTTCTTCCCGCCCTTACACTGTATGTCGGCTCCACCCCTAGGTGGGTGTAGGACTCATATTGCCAATCCCAGTGCCAGACAACAAACCAATCACAAATGCTAGACTCAGCTGTGTCCATGTCATGATTGCATGTGACTTGGTGGGGCCATAGGAAGGAATATAAACCATAACATTCCTCCCCTAACCCCACCAAGGACTCATGCACATCCTTGAGTTGTCATCTCCTAGAGTTGCCAAAGTCCTAACCGTTTCAGCATTACTGAAAAGTCCAAGTCCCAAGTCTTCTTTGAGATCTATGGCAAACTTTAGATTGTAACCCCCTGTACAAATGAAAACAAGTTAAACATTTCCAATATGCAAAAGCACAAGATAAACATTACCATTCCAAAAGTTACAAATGGGAATTCAAAGCATTGGAACCAATGCAAATCCAAAATCCAGCAGGGCGAACATTAAGTCCTATTGTTACAGCTCCAGTATCTAAAGCAATCTGTGGCAAATTGTGAGTGCCAAAGGGTTTGAGTTATTCCACCCCCACAGCACTTCTAGGGGTTTCAACTCCTACAGCTTCTCTCTTAAACCCATTCTGCTCAGTGTTTGCAGCTTTCCTTGAATGATCCATGTTTCTGGCTTTTCCAAACTTCTGGAGTCTCCACTGTACTTTTGACTTCACATTTACAGCTTTGCATATTGCCCTCTCAGGGGCATACTTCCTGACCTCCCAGGCCTTTTTGAAATAGGAGTGGAAGCTGCCTTAACTTCAGAACTAGCACATTTTCCTTGCACCTAAAACCAGCATTGCATGGATGCCACTAAAGTCCCTGCCAGCTGGAGCAGCTTTCCTCGCTCTTAGCTGTAGGGGTTGAATGCCTAGATTTCTGAGCTCTCTGAACCTGATTGTGAGGAACAGATTCTCTGTGTTGCCACCATTCTGGAACCTGGTGAGGCTGCCGCCATTTTGGAACCTGCTGTGGCCTCCATCGTCACTCTGGAACATGGCACTGTACAGCTTTTTCCCTCTGAGCACAGTCTTTCACTTTTGCCATTTGGAGGCTGCAAAAGGTAGAGACCCACTGCTTTTCTGGGATGGCCTCAGGCCATCATTTTTATGTCTCTGTTCTTTCTCAGCAATTGAGGTCTCAGCTCTATCTTTACAGTCCATAGCTTTCTGGCCAAAATCATAACATTTTAAATCAGCCTGTTGGGCTCTTTGCTCCTGATTCACAACAGAAATCTGGCTAAAAGCCCCCAACAATAGCCGTGCCACTGCCTCAACATTCAACTGCCTTGGAATTTCTTTTGTTAAATTAATCAGTCCTCTGCCCTTAATCTTAGTCTCAGGCAAAGTCTACCAACATGAGCAAAATGCAGACAAACTTTCTGCCAAGCCGTATCACACATCATGTGGAGTCCAACAACCAATGCAGTCCATCTTCCCAGCAGAAACCTCCTGAGCCTGGTCTTAACTGGTAGGCTTTCTATCAGCCTTTTGGTCTGCTGAACTCTGACCAGAATCTCCCATATAGAATATCCTAAGCTGTTCCAGTGCCACTCTTCCAGGTGACATCTCTGAATTTTTCCAAACCTTCCCACAAGCCATTCCCAAAGGCTCTTGAATCACATAGTTAAGTTTAGTCACAGCATCAACTCCAGTCCACTGGTACCAAATTCTGTCTTATTTACTTTTCTCTTATTGCTGAGACAAAATATCTGACACCTAAAATAGGGAAGAAAAGGTTTATTTCTTATAGTTCTTGGGGGTTTCAGTCTATATTTGGTTGGCTGCAAGGTGGTATGGCATAGTGGGGCAGCCATTCATGGTGTCCGCAAAACAGAAAGCTGCGAACCAACAAGAGAAGGAAGACACTCCTTCTTTCTGCCCTTACACTGTATGTTGGTCCCACCTCTGGGTGGGTGTAACACTTACACTGTCAATCCCAGCACCAGACAACAAACCAATCACGGACGCTAGCCTCAGCTGTATCTATGCCATGATTACATGAGACTTGGTGGGGTCATAGGAATATAAACCATAACAGTGAGCACTAAGAAGCTGTTCTAATCTTACATAGTACATTATTTTGTACTAACCACAAGTTAGCAATTTATCAAGAGAGACTTTTTATTCTACTTATTTTTGGTGGGAAATGCTATCCCACAGTGATAATATAGGCACTGGGGTATGTCTTTGTATTGGATTTGTCACTATTTCTAGGCCTTTCAGTGAACAGAATAGGATTCATTTTAAATCATAATATAAAATAATAAGAAATTTATTTTGATGATTTTTAATTCAAATTTATAACTATTGGCTTCTTATTTTGCCTTTTTTAGTGCTATGTCTAGACCTTCTCAAATTTTGAATATCTAATTTTTCACTAATACCATATATGACAAAATTCACATAACAATAACATATAACAATAGCATATAACAAGTCATTTGATTTGTCTTACATATACACATAGGAGTATCTATCCTAACACTAACATGTTGCAATGGTAATAAATATGAGGAAGAATAATGTATTTGTAAAGCTACACTATAAAAGTAATGTTCAATGCAAAGCTAAATTTTTTATAGATGATGATTATACTTCGGAAGCATTTTTGCTCATCTTCAAAGAAAAACAATTGGGAAGGTTTGAATTCTTGATCTGAAACATTTCACAGTTGAACATTTAAAATGAAGATGGAAAATACTAGGGCTACTTGTATTATCCAGCTTCCAAAACAGCATTTTTGCAATATTCCTATGAATATGATAAAATTTTCCAATATATGAGGCCATTTTAATGGAAGAAATTATTTTATTCTTCTTTCCTAAAGTCTGGAATTTAAACTCACAATACAATTTGATATAAAGTTACTAATGTTCTAAAGTCTTCATGTTTAGATGGTGGGGGACATGGGTGAATGATCCTATAGCAAAAGAAAAAAAAAGCAAAAACATGGACAATGCTCAGAGGTGAGAAAAGACAGCTACTGTGTGAATGAGACGTTGTTCGCTGTGGCTATGTTATGGAAATCAAAGGGTTCAAGGGTAGTAGGGCCTAAAAAGAAACCTATGAGGAGACTAGAGCACTAAGGGCCTCATATGCCACATGGAGGAATATAGACTTGATTCTGTCGGCTGAGAGGTATTCTTGGAGAATTTTAAAATACACTCAGGCTGCACTGTTTACAAAGGATTCCAATAGGGACAAGAAATTAAAGGAAAGACAGGAAACCCAGCCATTGAAAGTCACTGTTTCTTACAATTATTAGAATAAAGAATCTCTAAAACCACTCTTAAAATTAAATTGTTCCAATAGCATTTTATTTAGTTAACTTCTTGATTTCATTATTTCTATTTTAAATCAACAAATATAATTGTATATATTTATAATGTATGACATGATGTTTTGACAGATTTATACATTGTGGAATGACTAAAATTAGTTTACTAGCATATGTGTTACTTCACAATTATTTTTGTGGTAACTGTTAGAATCCACCCTTACCCACTTTCAATAGCACAATATTATTATTATTAGCTATAGTCACTATATTGTATAACAAATCTCTTGAATGTTGTCCCTATACCTGTGACTATATATCCTCTAATCACCTCCCCAAACCCTTCCTCCTAAATCAGTTCTGCCTCTTATACCCATCATTTCACACCCTAGTTCTATTAAATCAACTGGTTTAAATTATACATCTGAATGAAATCATACAGCATTTGTCTTTCTTTGCCTGGCTTATTTCATTTAATATAATGTCCTCCAGCATCATCCATTCTGCCATAAACGGCCAAATTTTCTTCTATTTATGGCTGAATAGTATTTTCCTAAATCTTTTCCACCTAGCCTTGACTCAGAGTTTTCAAGAAAGTTTTTCCTCATGGGGATATAATGAGAAGAAATGAATTCTGTCTTCCAACAGATTTGTGTGTTTTCTTCCCTCGCTTATTAAACATAGGAGAAATCAAGAATCATACATTTTGCTCAGAATCAGATGTAGTCCTTTCAAATCAATAATAAAATGACCAATAATCACTTAATACTAAGAAGAAATACATTATTATTTTATAGATATGCCTCACCTCTTGGCAAAAGTGATTTATGAATTATTTCATCCTAGGAAAGTAATTTATAAAACGTTGTTATGATGGCAATTGTGTTTTTATAATTCGTTTTTGAACACTAAGATTTTAGCCCAGGAGGGAAAATGTTTACAAAAGCCACTATCTGTTAAGAGAGCACATGTAGGCACTTCATTTACAGAGTTTTCTACTAAAGGACTTTTATAGGAGATGTCAATCTCCTTCCCTCAGGTTTTGTGTGCCTTTATGACCGCTGAGGCCCGCGTGGTGCTGTTTCTCATTAGTGGGCCTGCTGCAGTTTGAGACAAGACTAGGGAAAGAAGTAAGTTTCCCTAAGGGAGTAGTTAGAAAATTAATTAAACTGAGGGAGGTACTGGGATATTTAGAAAACAAATTACAGTGAAGACTAAACACAAGAACAAGTACGAAAAAGACCAATAAGGACTCAGGGAGAACAGAGTTTATTATGTGGTCTCCCACTCTATTATTTTAAAAAATTGGGGGAATTTTTAATGCAAATGAGTAATCTGTTCCCACAATAGTCTATGCTTACACAAGGCTACATTTAGAAAATGTGGAGATTTTATTCCCATACTATTTGAAAAATCTGTTTTCTCCACAACAAAGGCTTCATGCAGAGCATAAATCTTGAAGGTTGATAAATGTCATTTAATTTAATTTTAATTTTTTTAATTTTATTTTCGGCACCGGGGATCGAACTTACAACTTCATGCCTGCCAGACAGGCGTTTAAACCATTGAGCCAAACTCCTGGCCCTAATTTTTATTTTTTATAATTTAAACTTTTTTCTACTCATCGTAAATTATTACTGGGGTCACAAATACAACACTGATGAAGCTGTAAGGAAAAAATTTTACTTTGCTGAAAAACCTAGATATTTATGGGCAATCATGATAGACCATTAACAATGTTAAGTAGTACAGAGTCTATTAAATGATACCACCAGTAGTTAAAGTGATTGAATTAAAACTGAGCAATGAAGTTTTTACCGATATGTCTATATCTCAACCTCCTAGTTTATCAGATGTACATTAGTTTCCAAATTATCTTTTATTGTTTCAGTTCATTAGTAAGTGTGTATGGTACATAATGTTTATATTCCTTGTGTGGAGGTGGTACATGAACATAACACAATCCAATTTTTTTTACCCCCTATTTCTTCTCTCTCTTTCTCTCTTGATCTATTTCCCTGGTGAGAATCTCTCTTCTATTATATGTCTTTTATTTTGCTCTTTGCTTTTACTCAGAGTGTCTCATATAAGAGAGACAATGAGATATTTCAGCTTGTGCATCTGATTTATTTCACTTGACATTATCATCTCACGGTGCATTCTTTTTCCTACAAATGACACAAGTCTGTCTTTTACTATGGCAGAGTAGTATTCCATGGTATGTAAATACCACATTTTACTATGGCAGAGTAGTATTCCATGGTATGTAAATACCACATTTTACTATGGCAGAGTAGTATTCCATGGTATGTAAATACCACATTTTACTATGGCAGAGTAGTATTCCATGGTATGTAAATACCACATTTTACTATGGCAGAGTAGTATT
>RJWM01012857.1:9892-42230 GCA_004363535.1 Dasyprocta punctata | reverse complement strand
GATCATTTGTCAAAATTTGGGTGACTGAGGTATTATTTCTGGAAAAAATGTTGCTTTAAATAGCTGATGATCCAAATAGGATTGACATGGAGGAGATAATAAAATATTTGCTCAATCACTGACAACATGATTTTGGGTTATAATGCTTTGGTGACCTTTAAATTGATGTTAGAGTTCTTTGATATATTGTTTACCAAAATAAATATATTTTTAAACAAAGCAACTAAAGTTGAGACCACTATTTTTCAGTTAAATCAGTAAATGTTTACATGGTGTACAATATGTGTTAGGTGTAAAGTAAGATCATTTTAATCAGGTTTATTTATTCAAGAAATATGCTGTATAGTAAGAAAGAAATGATTTTTTGCACCAGGGATCAAACTCACAACCTCACGCCTGCCAGACAGGTGCTTAAGCCACTGAGCCAAACTCCCAGCCCTAGCTTTTTTGAGGCAGGGTCGCACTGTTAGCTCAGGCTGGCCTTGTGCTCACGTTGTAGCCCAAGCCAGCCTTGACTCACAATGTTCATCCTACCCCAGCCTCCCAAGTGCTGGGATTAAAGCTGTGTGCCACCACTCCCAGCTAGGAATGTTTTTTATATATTAGTCAACTTATTTATTGCTAGGACAAAACACCTGATATATACAATTTAAAGAAGAAAAAGGTTGTTGTGGCTCATGGTTTTAAAAGTTTCAGTCCATAGTCAGCTGGCTCTGGGACAGAAAGATCATGGCAGAAGGGCATGGTAGAGGGCATGGCAGAGGAAAGCAGCTCAATCCACGGCATCCAAAAACCAAGGGAAAAAGCCAGAGAGAAGACAACTTCTTCACAGGCTTATTGCCAATGACCTGCTTTCAACCTGGTCCCACTTCTTAATAGCACCTTGAGTTATGAACTCATCAATGTGTCACTCCATTGATGAGGTTTAGGCCCCATAATGTACTAAATTTCCATAAATTTAATCTCTGAACACCTAGGCCTTTTGTAGGACAGTTTTGATTCAAAACATAGTATCTCTTCTTAACATATTAATAAATACATAGCTATTTTCTTGAGTGGTCAGTAAAGTGAACCACATAATGTCTGATATTTCACTTAAATTTTCAAAGTGAGACTAAATTTAAATTATTTTCTTAACATAAAGTTGAGGGAAACAGAATTATCATTATACTTCATGGATTAATACTCTGAAGTTCAGAGGGGATAAGTAAGTTGATAAGCACACATAGCCTGGAGTTAATGAAGTCTGTCTTTCTGCCTGTCTCATGAATCTCTACAGTCTTGTACAATCCAGGAATATGTTCCAGAGACCCTGAAATAATACAATTGAGATTCTTACAGGTACGATTTGAAAGATATGCTTTATAGTGGTCTGCAAATAGGAAATCATATTTTCATATTTCTTTATCAAATGTGTCTCTAACTTTTGCCCTTTAGTTAATTTATATACCTTAATTGAATTTACTATTTATAATTTTCAGCTGTATCCATTCCTGACATTGAGAAGTAGACACATTTTCTGCATTCTCAGTTATTCAGAGGCTGAGGCAGAAAGATCACAAGCACCAGGCTAGCCTGGTCATGAGGCCATATCTCAAAATAAAAAGGGCAGCCCGGGCATGATGGCGCACGCCTTTAATCCCAGCACTCGGGAGGTTGAGGCAGAAGGATCGTTGTGAGTTCGAGACCAGCCTGGGCTACAAAGTGAGTTCAAGGCCAGCCTGAACTGCATAGTGAGACCCTGTCTTAAAAAAAAGGGGTGGGGATTTATCTCAGTGGCCTAAGCACCTGCCTGGCAGGCGCAAAGTTAGGAGTTCGATCCCGGAAACAAACAAACAAACAAAAAAAAAAAAAAAAAGAAGGGCTAAGGATGTAGCATAGTGATATAGTGTTTTCCATCATTAATGAGGCCCTAGTTTCAACCCAGGTACTTCAAGATAAATAAAGGAAAAAAATATGTACAATAGCAAGTTGAATATACATTATGAATAATTAAAGTATATAGTTTTGCATTTTTTATTTTTTGGTACTAGGAATCAAACTCATGACCTTGCACTTACCAGGCAGGCACTGTGCCACTGAGTTGTATCTCTAGCATATTATTTTATTACTTACAGTGTATTTCTTCACCTGTAATATAATTAAATCAGAACTTCCAAAGTGCAGTTTGCTATTCATTTGATGCCTTCTCCTCTTCACAGTACATTTATGCGGTTCCATGTGAAGCTTACTAAGTGCACATTGTTTATAGTTAACAGACTTGTTGTCATTCATCTATTGGTCCCTGTTGGAAGATATTCCAATGGCGAAAGCAAAATCTCTGCTGTTTGTTATTATGCCCCAGGGTAGAGAGGAGATGTGTCTAGGAGTGAGAGAACACCGGCTTTAATATGCATACAATGCAATTTAACAGTTCATAAAACAGTAAAATTTCATCCTGGTCTGAGAGATTTATTAAATTTCACTCAGCAAAATGGAAGATGGGCTATGGGAGCAAGTGAGAATTAAGTGAGATGATTTCAGGGGCAATAGATTTTATTACCTGATAAAGTGGGAAAAGTTAGTTGTTTTTTTAAAAGCTATTTCTTCTTAGTTCATTCTTTGGAAATAATTGTCCAATTTAGTAAAGCTTTTTGAAAACAAAATAAATAACACAGAAACTACTAAATGGTTTTAAATTTATTTGTTTAATTTCAAGAGTAATGTTATCTCACTAAAATCTTACTGATATTATGACTGAAATATTTTAAACTGTAAGTCAATGTATTTTGAGTTCAGGAAGACTTGATAGATATTCTTCTTTTTAATATCCAGTCAAAATTCTCTCCAACTAAATAATGCTTGACAACAATGCAGTTTCAAATTATTTCATTTTTGCATAACAAACAGCATATTAAAAAATTTTAGGTCAATTCTCTATGTTTTTAATAATTGAACCTTTAAAGTTTTGTTTTAAATGGACAATACTTTGTTTTCTAAAGTTTGTTTTTGCTTACATTTTATATTACTTGAAGTCATATTGTAATTTTTTCTTTGTACTGGGATTTGAACTCAGGACCTTGTGCTTGCCAGGCAGGCACTTGTGCCACTAAGCTATATCCCAGCCCTCATATTAGAATCTGATGTTGGTATTGAAGATTATGCTATATCTATAATTTTTCTCACATATAAGACTTTAAATTGCTACTTTGGAGGGGGGGTTGAAAACAAATTTTGTGAAAAATCAGGTAGATTTTCCAAATCTAGAAGTCTCTTGATTTGTATAATCAAATAATAGTAATCTAATAGTGGTAGCTACAAACATGGTAATAGGTGAACCCATTACATCCTGGTGCAGTAAGGAAGGCAGGTATCATTATGACCGAAGAAAGTGGGTTGTAGCAAGGATATAATTTGCCAGAGGATGCATGGCTATTAAATACAGAAAAAGATTTGGCACTAGAGATTTGATTTCATGAAAACACAATTAAGGCCTTTTCTCATTACTGAGACAAATACTTGTCCCCCAAAGTTAAAGGAAGAAAGGTTTATTTAGCTCAGAGCTTGTAGAGGTTTCAGTTCATAGTTGGCTGGCTCCAAGGCAGGTTGGCACATGACAGACAGGCATCTCAGAGGAGAAAGAGTACATGGTGCGTAGAAGGTAGCAAAGCAAGCCTATATTTGTCCCCTTTATTGCATCTAGGCTATTTGGATTAGTGCAGTGCCAAGTCAGTCAGTGATCTGATTTAGTAATCACCCACCCTTAATCCTAGCACCGTTAATCCTCGCACTGCACCATGAATTAATCATGCATTCTAGATTCAACCACCTCTGAAAAAACCTCACCTATGACTGCATGAAGCTTTGGAGTGACATCTATACACAAGTCATAACAGCTCCTTTGCTGTAAATTAACCAGTCAATGTTTAATATTAGGGTTTTTGTTTGTTTGTTTTGCTTTTTTGTGGCACTGGGATTGAACTCACAACCTCACACCTGCCAGGCAGGTGCTTAAGCCACTGAGCCAAACTCTTGACCCTGGTTTTTTGAGACAGGGTCGCACTGTTTAGCTCAGGCCGGCATTGCACTCACCTTGTAGCCCAAACGGGGCTCGAACTCACAACGCTCCTCCTACCTCAGCCTCCTGAGTGCTGGGATTAAAGGCGTGTGCTACCACGCCTGGCTTAATATCAATTTTTAAGGATTTGAAACTTTTGAGTCATAACTGAATTTGTAATTATTTAACATTCATGAACAATTATAATTTTCATATTAAAATAGTGATTATCTTTTAGTAATAACTAGCTGGATGACTATAACACTTTAGTTTTTTAAAAAAAAAACTGTATTTTAAAATGTTCAACATTAGAGGCTGGAGATGTGGCTCAGTGGTAGAGTTCTTGCACACACAAGGCCCTGGGTTCAATTTCCAGCATCACAAAAAATAAATAAAATTAAAAAAGAAGAATTTTCATTTAAAATGTTCAACATTAGGTAGGGATACACCTGTGAAAAGTTTTAGTAGACTACCTCAATTTTGACTCAGTAATATTGAATTAAATGAATGTGAAATTTTATCATTAAAATACATGACAAGATTAGCAAATACTGTGCCATTTGTACTGTGTAAAATTTTATTTTGATATTTTTATTTAGAAAGTACAATTTATGAGAAGTTAGCATTGTCACAAAAATCAATTTTTCATCTCTTGTCCTTGACAGCCTTGTGTTTTACATCATCTATGCAGTATTTGTCTCACATGTTAATAATATATGTGTGTTAAATAATGAGAATCAAATGCCAGCTGTTAGTTGATGGATAACTTAGTCTTAGTGATATGTTAGTAACGAATGTGGACAAGACTGTAAATCTGGTCAAATGCCCAGCAGAATTTCCATACTGGGTGTCCTTTTTCAACTCCATTTAGAAAGATCATAGCACCTGGGGAGGAAAGGATGACTGGTGGCACATAAGTCTTTTCAAGCACATCTGCACACAGCAGTAGATCCAGAGCTATCAATATTACAGCCATGGCTACACACAGAAATGGTGTGGATATTTTGGGTGGGCTTTTTGGTTATGTCTGATACTAAGTACTCACAAAATGAAAGGAATCAGGAATATCTATGGCTGTGGGACTCCAGTAATTTCATCTGGCATCCCTTTTTGTTGTTGTTCAAGCAGTTATTTAGGTTAAAGCAGCTTATTCTGAAGCATATGTAATTGGCTCTTATGGAAATGAGTTGAATAACAACAATCACAATTGCACTCTCTGCATTTATCCAGAGAGTACACGGGATAAGACATTCTCTCATTGGGTCACTCTGTCTCTGTATCTCTCTCTCTCTCTCTCTCTTTGCTTTCTTCCCTCCCTCCCTGTGTTAGCTCTGCTTTCAGATTTTCCACATCATCTTGCAATACCCATTTCCTAACTAAAATCTGAAAAGCTTCATCCTGTAGCAGTGCACTTACAACTCATTCAGTTATTCACTAGAATAGGACCTTAGAAACATTCACCTTGCTTCAGACTCACAGTGAAAGTTTTTCTGGGCAGAATAGTTTAGGGTCATACTTTTAACAAAACCATATACAGAAGTTTTTACCCAAGCAGATCTTACAGTAATGTTCCCTTTAAAGAATTGGTTCTTCCTAGTCTACCTCAGGATGGAGGCATGACTTGGTCTTTGTTTGCTTCTGAACTAAATATTCGGGATGAAAAGACAAGCATTTCCCTGGCCTTGTTTGATGAATGACTTAGTCTGAAAGAGTGGCATTAGGTACACATGTTGATGGAATTTCAAGTTTGTCCAAATCTAGGATGCTAAATCCAGCTTTCTTGTTGAGTTACTATTCAGCTGAAAAAAAAAAAAAAGTGCGTATGTCAGGTGGATCAGTCTCAGATACCTATGAGATTAATCTAGAAGAAAGTATAATGTTTTATGTGCATTTTATTTTATTTTATTTTATTTGCCTTGTAATTGTTTGGTGAAAAAATCTTTTATGATTGACTCCCAGAGCTGGCTTTTAAGTGTACATCTCTTACAGTGAGCCTGGGCAGCTCTCAGTAGCAGGTAGAGATCAGGGCTGTCTATGAGAGGCTGCAGTGCCAGGACAAATCGTGCTGGGTGTTCCTTGGAGACACGCATGTACAAATGAAATCATGTTTCAAAGAATATCAAGACCATCCTCCAGAGGAACAAGAAATGACAAAAGGACAATGTACTGATCAAGGGTCTTGGCAGAAAATCAAAGGGGCTGTCCCTATCGCTCTGATTCAGTCACAGTGTGGTAAGAACGTGGGAGTCTCAGGATTTGTTTTTAACAACTGAGTGATTCCCTGAACACCAAAGCTCTGGGCTGGTGTAATTGTCCTAATTCACTCAATCCTGAAAACAGTTCTGAATCTGAGGTGTCTAGAAATGGAATATTGGTCTTACCTATCACTGTCTCTTATTTATTGGTATCTTTTAAACAGCTGTTTGAATGTGTTATAAATGCTTGTATATTATGAATAATGCACATTTGTTTTCTAACTTTTTAATATAAGGCAGTAGCATTATGAAGATACTCAATTCATTCAACCAAAGTCATACGTACTTTCTACTCATACCAATTCTGTTTTGAGGATAGTTATATTCATCTGTTGCTATTAAACCTGTAACTGGAGGAATTTTTTTCTTTTGATCACTCAAGGTTTAAGAAATTAAAATAGATGAAATTATAGAAATCTTTTAAGGAAAATAAGATATTCTTGTCTAATTCATCTAAACTTAATAGAAACTGAAGGATTAAGGTTATTTCTGGGTTAATTTCATGGGCGTGTGTCCTAAACGATTCTTCAAAACTTACTTTCTATTAAAAAAAAAGAAACTTATTTATTATTATTTGAGTATAAGAGCCACAGACTTTTGGTTTCCACTGGGTTGTGCAAATTATATAGCCATTTCTGTTTGTCCTCAGAATTTAAACTGGGTCAGCATTTGCACAATTTACTAAGATTAAGAGCATAAGCATTTTAAGAATTTGTTGTCTAATTTTGCAGAGAGAGATAAACACTTTTCTTTCAGAAAGGGCAACCTGCATTCTGAGATTACCAAAGCCTTTAATTCCTGTGTTATAGCTTTTCTGAAACTGCTATCTCCCCGTCTCTTGTATATACTGTTTCCTTCTTCTCTTTCTTCTTTAGTTCTATGTCAGTGACTCATAGGGCTTATTTTTTCTCAATCTACTTTTACTCCAGGGTGTTACTTGCTTCAGTAGCTGGAATTCTCCTCCATAAACTTATAATTTTGAAAGTTTTATCCAGGCCCAGTCTTTCTTCTGAACCACAGATTCATACACTGAATCCATTTGTCAGACTGCTCCACTAGCGAGGTTTGGAAACATACAACTTCAACTTCCCACTTGTAACTTTTTGTCTGTTGATAAGGATACAGTGGTAAGTTAGGTCTCTGGACCCATGGAGATCCTGTGCTACAGGTGGAGAAAAATAAACACACTGTGATTGTGTATGCTCAGGAAATAATAAACCCTTTGCAGACAAATAAGAAAAGTGAAGGAATAAAGAGCAGCAATAAGCACATATTTCCATGAAAAGACTTTTATGTGCTTTATTTAATCTTGGAAAATATGATGACCATCTTTCCATTGACTCAAGCAATAAAAATCCTAGAAATTGTTGTATCCCTTCTCAACCATCATCCCCTTCAGCAGAACGTCAATGATCAATCCATGATCAAACTTCCTTCTTAAGTTCATCATTATTATCTTTGTTTTTAAAATGCAGGTCTAAATTACTGTCACTCACTGGGATTATTTACATGAATCTTCTCATGATTTCTCTGCCTGTAGTTTTGAAGGTATAATTGATCATGAGTTGGTTTTCTCCTGTTCTTCAAGTGACAAATTCCTGGGCCTGCTGATGAAACCTCCATTTTTCTGTTTTATCTTCTTCCTCCTCTTCTTTTTCTTCTTCTTACTCCTCCTCTTTCTCCTCCTTTCCTCCTCCTCCCCTTCTTCTTCTTCTTGTTCTTCCTCATCATCATCTTTGTCTTCATCTTTGTCTTTTTCTTCTTTGTTTCTCTAGGCTTATCCATTGTCACAAGTGCAAAGCCCAGTCTTTTCTACAATACAACTTTCTCAGTTCCTCAACAATGTCTTGTTTTCTCTTACTGCTCAGTAGTCACACATCTTTCTCCTTCTTTGTGTGACTGACTTTTGCACTAGTGTCACCATCTTTTTTTCTGAAGGCTTTCTATAAGTCTGTAAGATTACACTATGGTATTTTTTTTTTCTTTTTGTACTGGGAATTGAACTCAACCTCGCACCTGCTAGGCAGGTGCTTATGCCACTGAGCTGAATCCTCGGCCAGTCTACGGTATTTAGTATATGTCTGCCATAGCACCCTGTTCCGTATTTCAATTTTAGCACTTAACGTACTTCATTTTTACTATGTCTTGAGTTTCCTGCATTTTAATGGGCATGAACTCCAAGAAGCCAGATCCTGCATCCTTGCTTGTGTTTATGTCTCTCGCATTCACGGTGCTTAGCACAGGACATCTGAGTACTAAATGCATGTATGCTATTTACATTTTGCTATTTCTCTACATTTTGCTTTGATTTATATTTGAATTAAATTATACTATGCACATATCAATGTAGTGTTACTATCTGAACACTTATGTCAATGGCAGTTGGACGAATCATATAGTTTTTAATTGCTGACATTTTTTCTACAAAGGATAGTAGAATGGTTCAATTATGTCGGATTGCATATCAGTTTAGAAACTTAATTTCCTCATTTGCTGATGGTTTAATCTGAAAGTTCAGCTGCCAATTTGGAGGTGTATACCTGATATATACTTCTTAGAGAAGTCACATGAGGCAGAGTTGAGATTTTTTCCTTTAGATGTTTTGTCTTACAAAATGAGTCTCTTGCTATACCTCTCCATGAAGTACAAATTATTCTACTAGTCTGTATTTGTAGACATTCACACTATGCTTAAATAGGCCTAATTTAGGTGCATATGGTTATGATGATCCTTTATTTAGAAATTAGAATCAAGGAGAAGATTGGAGTTTCCCATGTATTTACTGAAACTTAGTTTCGCGAAAATTCTCACTTACGTGGAATCTTTCTTATGAGTTCCAAATAAAGTCAAAATTTCAAAAATGTTATATGAGCTTCAGTCTTTATTGTGCACTGCAGCAATTCTGGTACAGGGTATGCATTCAAAGGAAGTGGAGTCAGTATTATGTCAAATAGATGTCTTTGCTGCCGCATAGATTGTGGTCCTATTCACAATAACCAAGACTTGGAATCAACTTAAGTGTCCATTAATGGATGAGTTAACATAAAATTGAAGTATGTATACACAGTGGAATTAATTATAACTATTCATCCATTATAAAGAAGAAAATCTTGTCACTTGTGAAGCTGGAGGTTATTACATTAAGTGAAATAAGTTGGGTCAGAAAATACTATATGATGTCATCCCACATGTAGAATCTAAAAAAGAAGTTGATCTTATAGACAGAGTGGTACTTACTAAAGACTTGAACTAAAGAATTAAGAAGAAGATGAGAAGATTCTGTCGAAGCTTTTATAACCACAGGAAGAATAAGTTCAAGACTCTATGATACAGTGTGGTCACTATAGTTATTGATGACATAGTATGTTCTTGAAAAATGCAAAGAAGTGAAAGTTAGATGTTCTTACCACAAAATAACTATGAGAATGAACAGTTAATTTGGATAAATCTAAGCTTTATTTTCTCATGATTTCATTCTCAATTTCATGAGACAAAGAGCTGAGATTTATGTAAAATTAACTACTTCAGTAATGCATTTGCTAATTATCTAGATCTGACCATTTCACAATGTGTATCTACTTCAGCATATATTGTGTATGATAAACACTCAACATTTTGTCATTAAAATTAAAAATGAAAACATTATTGATTATGTCAATGTTAGAGCTACCTTTGCTTTTCATGATGCATTGATTAGGATAAGTAGCAAACCATCAGCTTAAAATGTTTTAATATGAAGAGAGCATTGAATTTAAAGAGTTTCTGAAGTATTTTAATTCTCAAAGTCATGTTGAACAAAAATGAACACATGTTGAAGTTCCATAGTGAAAAATTTATAAGCCTTGTATCAGTTATGCTTACCTCAAATTCTTTATATAATATAGAATATAAATACATGCATACATACGTGAAACAACTGCATTTATTTAAAAACATCTTCACATGACATGCAGTTGTCAGACTTTATTTAAGGCAACTATAGCAAGTCTTTATGATCAGCTGTCTTCTGGGAGTGTTGTCCTTGATAGCCAAGCTACCTGTTAACTGTTCTGTTCAGCACAAAGGGAAAGAATATTAGTGTCTTTTCTAAATGAGTGCCATTCTTACTGAACAATCCTACAATTTTATTTAATGGCTAGAGACTTCATTTTCAGGACAGACACTTGGTTAATGAACAGAATGATGCTTGTGGAAAAAATTGAAGATATTATTTGATTAATCACTTTTTTTTGATATCCATATCAAGAAAACAATTCTTTATGTCTCCTAACAGAGTAAATGTTATGTCTGGTTATTTATGGCTGTCTACAAGGGTTGTCTTCGGAAGATGTGACATTTGTACAGCTCTTCTTACATAATTTGGTGATCTTACTGTGTACCTCTTCTGATGAGTTTGCATATGAGAACACCAAAAATTTGTAGTTTAACTTTCAAGAAATTGAATGTGATTTAACTAACCATCGACTACTTACTAGCATCTAGAAGTAACAACTGATATTTTTAATTGGAAATTTGTTGCATTTCAGTTCATTAATTTTGTAGCTTACTGACATAACACTTTTATGTTTATTAAATACCAGGGGCAAGCAGATTGTGTTTCATTCTTTAAATTTTCTGCCAACCAGTTATCACCTTAGCATTTTTTCTACTTCAGAGTATTGTTCTTACACAATAAAGGGATATAAAAAAAGAAAGGTAAATTTTTCTATAGTTTCAGTATCATTCAAAACATTTTGTATGGAGCCGGGCATGGTGATGCACACCTTTAATCCCAGTGCTTGGGAGGCTGAGGTAGGAGGAGCATTGTGAGTTTGAGGTTGGCTTGGGCTACAACGTGAGCACAAGGCTGGCCTGAGCTACATAGTGCGACCCTGCCTCAAAAACCTAGGGCTGTGAGTTTGGCTCAGCAGCTTAAGCACCTGTCTGGCAGGCACGAGGCTGTGAGTTCAATCCCAGGTGCCACATTAAAAACAAAAAAAATTTTGTATTTATTATAATGTCTCCTCAAGTACTTAGGGAGATAGGTAGATATTAAATGTATTTAAATTAATGAGGGGGTCATAAACTACATTATATTTCACACCTAATGTGCCTCCTAAGAATATTCACAATCAAAAACCAAATAGTTATTAAGAATGAAGAGATGAACCTATTAAAACTAACATGAACATATATATTTTTAAATTGTTTTTAAAGTCAAATTATAGCAAATCCTGCTTTTGATGAACAAATAAAAATAAATGCAGTATCTCTGTGTATATGTTTATGCAGATAATACTTTTGGGAATGATTATCTTTGAAAAGTGGGAAGCATGGATAATGAGTTCTAAAAATTTTATAGGTTGTAATTCTGTACAATTATAATGTATTAACTAGTAATATATTATTCTGTAATATGAACATGTAAGCTTTAACATTCATCTTTGTCAATAAATACAGCTCCTAGACATTAATTTTCAGTGTTATAATGCTCAGTTATATAAGTATAATGTAAAATTTTCAGTGTTACTCAGGAACATTTTTTTTTTCCCTGCAGCACCAGGGATCGAACTCACAGCCTCACACCTGTCAGACATGAGCTTACGCCACTGAGTCAAACTCCTGGCCCTAGTTTTTCGAGGCAGGGACGCACTATGTAGCTCAGGCCAGCCTTGCGCTCGCATTGTAGCCCAAGCAGGCCTCGAACTCACAACGCTCCTCCTACCTCAGCCTCCCAAGTGCTGGGATTAAAGGTGTGTGCCACCATGCCTGGCTTACTCAGGAACATTTAGAAAGACATGTTTTTACAACCACAGATCACATTGCAATACAGATATTTGTTTATGTATCTACTTCAACATTATCCTTTGTTTGCATGAAGTAAGTTTCCAATGTAATATTATAGTGTCCCTGATGATGCTTGACCATATTTCCAGATTTTTCTGCAGAGTAATATTACCAAATTTTTTCCAGCACCCAACTGGGGGTACAACTAGCATATGCATTTGTGTCTAGTGAGTATTATGGTTTCTCTCACCTAGACATGTTACTGATTCTCATTTATGGACCAGGAAAGTGAGTTCATGTCACCAAAAGATGACCTGGGATGAGAGCTGCATTAAATAATCTTTATTTAATAGAGCATATTGTATTACCTTAATACGCGTGGAGCTAGTCTCTGAAATAGATGCCTAATTCAGATTATTCAGGGACACTGCTATGAATACTAGCCCATTTGTCTCCCATCCAAGTACCAACCAGGCCCAACTCTGCTTAGCCTTTTTTTTTTTTTTTTTTTTTTTTTGGTACCGGGAATTGAATTCAAGACCTTGCACTTGCCAGGCAGGCACTTATACCACTGAGCTAAATCCCCGGCCCTATCCTGCTCAACTTCTGAGATCAGATGAGATTGGGTGCATTCAGGGTGGAATGGCCCATTTGTGTTACATAAACTATCATGTTTTAGGAGAAACAAAAATAGAATCTTTCGAATTCAATGGGCCTGTGTTCAAACACGTGTTATTCATTTTACTGGATGATTTGAGCCTTGACTAAGTTTGGATCTATTTTTTACATCATTAGCTTATTAAAGAAAATTAAATAATACCTTTAAGTGCCTATCACAGTGCCATGAGGCAGGTGTTACAGAAAGTAACATTTGCCCAAAACATTTTGTTGTGGTCAGGAGTTGTAAGGAGAACAATTATATACAGGACATATCATTTGTAGTATTATTTATAATGGTCACACAAGGACTCAAATACAAAAAAAGTGCAGGAAATCTGTTCACAACACTAAAGACCTAGAAAATCCACTCAAGGGCCTAGATTCCATGACAATAACCTGCATGAGTTCAGCTGAAAACCTAAAGCCTATGACAATGACCAATGCAAGTCTATTTCACAGATCTGTGCTGGAAAGGTCCAAAGGTCAGTGGTGGAAGCTAGAAAGTCTATGCCAGTGGGGTGAAGGATCTGTGCAGTAGGTTGAGAGTTCTGCAGTGGAGCCAAGAAGTGACACTCAAAATAAGAACCAGTGCTCCCCCAAAAAGCACGATAGCCATCCTTAGCAACAATGAGGCCCTGAGCTCCTCTGATGGTGAGAACAGCTGAGTTCATATCAGGAAGTCAGCATGACAGTCTTCTCCTGGAGATTGAACAGCATACATCTTCCCTCCCCTCCGGAGCTAAGAAGCGATGCTCAAAGTAAGGACCAGATCTCCCTCAAAGTGAACCACAGCCATTCTCAGCAATAAGGTCCCAAGCTCCTCTGATGATAACAGCTGAGTTCCTATCAGGGAGGCCAGCGTGACAAGCTCCCCAAGGAGAACCAACAGCTCCAAACAGCAACACCACTTAGGAGAGCCCACGATGCTACTGTTCCTCTCCAGGTCTCCTTTTTATGCTAGCAGCAGTCTGCAGGTGGGCCATCCACACTCAGCATCACACTGACTCAGTTCAGCTGGTGTTCGAGTTGCCCACAAGTTGCCAGTCCACAACACGTTTTTTTATACAGACGCATGGTGGGAGAGGACACCCGAGTGAGCGAGGGCAGGGAGAGGATCTAGGGGGCTCACGCAGGGGGTGTCTGGAAGAGGAGAAGGGGCCTGACTCTCACCTTGTTGTGCATAGCAAGAAAAGCTTATCATTCAGGGTGTTCTCCTCCTTCATCTCCTACACATCCTTCAGCACCATCGCTTCATTCGGTGACGAAGAGGAGGATGGGGAGGAAGGCAGGGAGGAGGAGCAGATGCCCCAGAGGTGCTGACATGTAACTATTGGATAAGCACATTTTAAGGATCTACTCAATCACCTTCCCTCCTTATTTATTGCATCTGATTTTAAAAATTGCATCGGTTATTAGGCAACAGCTGGGTGAAGTTCATACCAGGAATCGAACTCAGAACCTTGTGCTAGCCAGGCAAGTGCTGTTTTTTAAAGGAAGCAAAGTATTTTAACTCCCAGATCTCCCGCAGTGACCCAAAAATACTCCATCTACTAAGACCAGAGCAAAAAGAGAACTAGATGACAAAGAACCAAACAAAACAGTGGTGTAGAAAACGTGCCACCAACAGACAAGACACTTAAGAGTTTCTACATTTCTGAACAGCAAAGGAATCAATTAGTACAGTGAAGTGACAACCTGCTGGATAGGAAAAAAACTTTTGCTAGCTATTCCTCAGATAGAGGAGTAATATGTAGAATATAGAAAAAACTCAAAAAATTTAGACCACCTAAATTAAAAGACCCAGTCAAGAAATGGTCAAGTGAAATGAACAGATTCTTCCTAGAGGAAGAAGTACAAATGGCTAATAAATATAAAAAACTGTTCAACATCTCTGGCCACTAGAGAAATGCAAATCAAAAGAAAAAAAACACTTAGATTCCATTTTACACCACAAAAAATGTCAATCACAAAGAAGTCAAAATATAACAAACTCTGCCAAGGCTGTGGTGAAAAAGGAATCCTTCTGCATTATTGGTGGGAATACAAACTAGTACAACCATTATGGAAGATCAGTATGGAGATTTCACAATGAAATAAAATTAGAAATTCCATATGACTCTGCTATTCCCCTTCTAGATCTCTTCCCCAAAGAGCTAACTACATCATACTACAGTAATACATGCATACCAATATTTGTAGCAGCACAATTCATAATTGCTAACTACTTAAAGCAGCCTGTATACCCATCAGCAGACAATCAGTTAAAGAAAATGTGGGATACTACTCAGCTATAAAGAGATATAAATCTTAGCCATTTGTAGGAAGATGGATGCACTTGGAAAATATACAGAGTTAAATAAAGCAGATATTCAAGCTTATAGTACCTTTAATTTGAGTAAGGCAAAGTACGAACAAAGAGCACAATAAAAGATGTATAGAAGGAGACCAAAGGATAACTCTTGCAAATGAGATGGGGTCTGAGGTGCTAGAGGGTGGGGAACTTCATGGTCATCTCAACAGCCAGTCACAATTATCACATTCCCGTGCATTTGTACACTTGGGCACTGACTTGGGATGGCATTTGGTTCCTATTAGGGTTACTAAGAATATTCTTATTTACTTACAAGCCCCAATATATAGCTCCATTAAGGGAGTTGAATTTCATTCCCTAGTAAAGCAGTTTAAATTCATTCATTCACATGTTCAATAAATACATATTATTTGACTGGGTTAAACTTGGAGATTTAAAAATAAACAAGAATTATTCTCTTCTAGAAACTCATATAATTGTTAGGAGGTTCAACTGTAAATGCCTAAAACATTTAATTAAAACTGACTTTTTTTTTGGTACTGGAGATTGAATTCACAATCTTGTGCCTGCCAGGCAGGTGCTTGTGCCTCTGAGCTAAACACCCGACCTAAAACTGACTTTTTTGTGGAAGATATAATCTTGTGATTGCTTCACTAATGAAAATATAGAACCATTTCTAATTCATTTACTATTCAAATCTGGATTTAAATGCTTTATTTAATACTTGTATACTTTATACAGTTTATTATAGTGGTCACTCCATGACATATCACATGCCACTATGGATTGGAAGTTTCTGGACTAATTATAGTCAAAGTTTCTGTGTCATATTATTATAGACATCTTAGTTATGTAGAAATATTGTAGTCAGTCAGAGAAAGAGTGAGTACAAAAGACAAAAACACATCACAACTGTGACTGGAGGCACACCTGTTGGAGGCCAGGCCTCAGGATAAAGATGAAATGACCAGGCCTGTATACCTCCCCAAGGAATAAGGGTAGTGGTAACATGTGCTCCAACATAGTCTTTGTAAACGTCAATCAGCTCAGTGGGGGACCAATGCATCCCTGTAAAGTTCTCTGTTCATTCCGTGTCCACCTGCTAGGTGACTTGCTCCCTCGTCGCATTAATATTACCTAAGCAGCTGTACTTAAAATCTTACTGGTTGATTATAGCTTTAATCCATGTTGTAGCCACTTTGTGATTTTTCTCTATAAAATTTTCCCTGTGAAATGGGCTCTTTGGCAACCCGCTGAGGACCTCGCCTGTCTCTCAGAGCTGTGGCTCTTCCCTCTCAATAAATATTTCCTACTCAGAAAAAAAATTCTTTATGAAATGTTTACTTTTTTCTGATTAAAAACAAGCAAGTTACCTTCTGGGGGACATAGTTAAAAACTGACCTAAAATTAGACTAAAATTCTAACTGATATGCTCATTATTACTTTCATTTTAAAAGTCTGTGATGCTCTTCACTCATGTCTTGTAGACATGGCTAGTCCTTGTGTTTCTACAAATTTCAAAAGTATAAAGAAATGAAGGTAAACTTTATTTTTCTACTTTGAGTGATTGGTGGACCACCTTAGTACCAGCTTCATAAAGCTGGGTGAAATATCTAAGTATAAAAAGTATTGAATTTAGTTCAACTTTTTTTTTTTTTTTTACTGGGAATCAAACTCAGGACCTTGTGCTTGCCAGGCAGGCACTTATGCTGCTGAGTTATATCCTTGACCCTAACTGAACTTCTGACACAGAATGATAGTTATATTTGCAGTGTTGTTTTCAAAATATAAAACAATATAGGCATTTATCAGGTAGACTCTATCTAAGAGATGAGAATGGAAAAACATTAAAGGGTATGCGACTGTGAAGAAGAGGAACAGAGGGCTCACGATTAGGAATGCAGAGTAGAAAGAATAAAATCTGATGCCCTGAACACTGGAAACACAAGCACACTCAGTACCTGCTGCAGGTTCATGGATTACACACAAGTGCCCATGTTTTAGTTTGTGTTCATGCATGCTGTGTACGACTCACTGCAGTGAGATCCCCAAATCTAGCACATGAACTAAGCTCAAGAATGAAGTTAAACAAATTGCGAATAGCTTTCAATCTGAACTTTTTAAAAAAAGTAAAATCATCATAGTTCTTTGTTTCTCTTAAGAATATGTTATAGTCTCTTTTTACTATTGAACTTTTCTTAAATGGTGTTTCTTCTGGTGGAGATTTTCATTATGCTTTTTAAAGACATTTCTCACATCCACTAGTTGCTGAATTCTCTGTGGATTTGTTTTTCCTTATGTCTCTACTTTGAGGCCTTGTCCACATTTCACCCTCATTCTTTCTTTGACTGCAGCTCTTCTGTTGTCAAAACATGCAGGTGAGGTTTATAGTGCTGCTATTTTTTGTCTTACAAGTAAAATGGCATCACCCCTATCTCCTACTCTTTGTTTACTTTGAATTAATTTTCTGAATGGCAAAAGATTCAGTACAAAGCAATATAATGAAAGTCTTTTAGGTCTTGCTTTGTGATATATGATTTGTTTGATCGAGTATAAAATTGAAAAGTATAAATGTCAAGAACTAAATAATACTACCTAATTGGTTATTTCCAATGTTGATGTCAGTCTATTAACCCCCTGGTAAAAGGGCATTGTAGAGTGTTAGCTTACACTTGATTTTGGAGTCCTCTATGAGTTCTGTCTTCATACTAGTCATAGCAGTGTACCATGAAAGTTTTTGCTTCAAGTCACATTCTTATTGTCCCTAAGCTTGTATAGTTTGAGATAAAAAGGATAATATTGATTCAGGAAAAAAAAGTGTGATCCATATATTTTGAGAGCTTGTTTGAAGGTCCCAGTAAGAAAGTATAGCTACATATACACTCTTGAAAGAAGAGTGCTCCTCTATTGAGGAAGGTTGTCCTTTTCTATGTAATGCACAGCTTAGGCCAGTCACACCTTCCAAATCACCCCCAAATCAGTGAGGTCACAACCAAATCATTCTCACATCCAATCCGTATATTTTGGCAGGCATGGTTTGCCCCTGTGCTACGTCCCATTTGTCTCATTTTGTGTTTTTATTATACTATAGATAGGTGCTAATCATTACCTAAATTTTCCTACTGTACTGCACATTTTTTACTAATTGGAAGATTAATACTTATGCATTTTATAACTTTATTTAATACAGTTATTGTATTTTATAATGTTTCCATATGTACAATTATTTATAACCCTCTTTTACATGCCTTTTCTCCTTCAGTATATGAACTATTAGGATATTTCCTTAAGAATATAGATGTAAAAATCTCATTGTCTTTAAAGAAACTGAAGTCTAAGACTATATTGTTTAAAGTTTTTCCATCTCAGTTGTATAAATTTTCAGTAGAGTTATTTTATAGTACAAAGAAAAAATCTTGGTCTTTAATTGGTAAAGCATGGGAAAATGTGTCTTCAAATACAGTTGGATCCAGGCATCCAAAAGAAGGCTTCACCAATAGGTTTCTTTCCTTTCACATCTTCTCTCATCTCTCCAGGTCTTCTTCTCAGAGGTCCAGGGTGACATTGAGGTTTACAATCCACAGTGATAGAGCTCCACAAGGGAAGTCCCTCCCTCTCTATGTCTTCTCAAAAGGCTTGGGTCAACTCATGTCCCAGGCTTGTGGCCATGCCTGATGTGATGGCTGTGACCAGACCTGAAACATATTCTTAAACCTGGAGCTAGGGGATTAGGGCAGGGAATGGATGGGAGGGGAAGAGGGTTCTGATGCAATGAGAAGAGATACTGAAGAGATAAAAAAGTGAATTAAACCACAGAGTCAAAAGACCAAGTGCTATTGTTATATCCTTCCTTCATTTAAGAAGGAATGATATTTGAAGACCTGCCTAAGCAAATATTATAATAGTTTGAAGGGAGATGTCAGTAATCTCAGAAAATGATTAGATTATAATCCTAAAACAATAACAAACAAACAAACAAGCAAAACCAAAAAAACTAATGAAAATTCTAATTTGACCTTTATCATATCTCCATCATTCTTTCCCACTTTTGCTTTCTTTTTTCCCACTCCATTTCTTTTTGAAACTACTTGTCTTGGTTACTTTTCTCATTGCTGAGACAAAATACCCAACACCCAAAGTTAAAGGTGAAAAGGTTTATTTAGCTCAAAGCTTGTAGAGGTTTCAGTCCATAATTGACTGGCTCCACAGGAGGCAACAATTCATGATAACTGAAGACAGCAAAAGTAATGAGAGAGAGTGAGAGCAAGAGAGAGAGGGGGAGAGAGAAGGAGAGAAACAAGCCTTTTTCTGTCTCTTATACTGTATCCAGTCTACCAAAATTAGCGAAGTGACAACCCAATCAGTGGATTGATCCAATAATCATTCACTCTTAATTCCAGCACCCTTAATTCCAACGTTGCACCATGAATCAATCAGACACTCTAGATTCAGCCACCTCCAAAGAAAAAAAATCCTGTGACACATGAGGCTTTGGGGGTGCATCTAAATACAAAGCATACCGATGATGATGAAAGACTCTTTTGAACAACGACTACTCTCAAACAACAATATGTAGATATAACTGCATGATATTAATATCTCCTACTTCATAAGAAGTTGGTATGCTATTTTTTTATTTCTCAGTTTTACTGCCTAAATGTGTAATTGTTGTGATTGTGTAATTTGTTGTATATAACACAATAATAGCATATTGTTCAATAAGTGAATCAAAGTTGTGGAGCTCTTAGAATGAAAAGAAGACAATGGAGAGAGAAAATTTTCATATGGGGATAGAATTATTTAGAAAACCTAAGAAAACAAGCAAGAGTATTTCTTACAGCAATATAATAATTAGTTAAATCAATAAATCCATAGCTCTACCATATAATAAACAATAATCTATCATATAATAAACAATACAAATAAGTAAGAGTTGGAAGACATGGAGGGTTTTCAAATTAGAAGTCAAGTTAGTGATTTGAGGTACATTATAACATATAGAATTGTAAATCAATGTTTTTTTTGTTTTGTTTTGTTTTGTTTTTTACCTGCTTCTGGAAACTGAATCCAGGGCCATCCACATGCTAGGTAAAAATACTACAACTGAACCGCACACTAACATAAATTTTATTTTTTTCTTAAAGGCTACTACTCTACCTAAGTTTGTATTATGAGTTGTTAATCTATTTAACATTCTTAATCTGGTACATGATTATGACTATTTATTGAAATACATTTGTACTTAAGAGTTTTCTGTAACTTTCTAGCTTTATACTTACAACTACTTTTCAAAACAAATTACAATTTTAATTGAAAGTGAGGAAAATGATGCTAAGAAAGACAGGTATTATCACAACCACTAAGAATTAAAAATCTTAAAACTTCAAGTACCATACATTTCTATAAATATTTTACTTTTTGGGGAAGTTACTGTAATTTCTATGGAGTAATAAACTCAATCTAAGAAGTTAAACACACAATCAGAATAAAAATTCATAGACAGCACATGTCAGTAAGATACTTGTATATACATTGCTTATTTTTTGCAGAAATGTTTACATTTTTATTTCTTTAATTTTGGTTTCCATCACTATATATTATCTGTAGGTTATCGACCTTTACAGACATTTGGAATTAGTGTTTACAAAAATATTCAAATTTAAAAGTCCCAATTTCTGGTGTGTTTTTGGTTGTATACTTTCAGATTCTAAATTAGAATCACAATCTGTTAATACTATAAAAATCAATTTTATTTCATCATATTGAAAAGAATAAATGTAAGTCATACTGATAAACATAAATTTGGAATGCAAGGAACTAATTTGAGCTCAAATATCAGGATAATTGGATGTATTGGAGACTAACTGACAATGCAAAGAATACTTCCTCTTGATATTGACCATCCTCTAGATCAATAACAGTTCCAGATGTAGTGAAGAACAGACACCATTTAACAGGATCTAAATTATTAAGGTTGGTGCATTGTTGCCAGAGAGTTCATTAACAATCTCATCAATACAGCTTGGTTTGTGGACATTAGTAAGAGCTTCATGGAACATTTTCAAAGAGAAAAAGGCGTCTCAATGGACTGATCTTAGTAGGAGAAAAAATTTAATTAGGCAAGAATAATTACATTAGCTAAATGAAACTTTTAATTGAAAACCTGTTGGTATTTCCTAACCTGCTTCCCAGCTGTCCCTTAGCCATGTATATCTAAAAAGTGAAGAGTTAATCTACATATTTGATCAACATCTTGAAATAGGTATAAAAATGTGCAAAGGGGTTTACAAATGGTGTCAATTAAAAGTAAATAGGATTCTGCTTGAGAAACAGTGCATTTTAAAGATGTAAGTAAGGAAAAAATAAAGTTTTAAGTCAGAAAATATTCATGGTCAATAGAATGCAAAATAATAATCCCCTAAAACTTTAATGGCTATAAATTTGAGACCCATGTACTGAATTTCATTCCTCTTAATGCTCTGAAAGCTTACAGGAAAATAATACTGCTTGCAAAAATTATTCTTGAGTATTATTAAAGAAGATGACATCCAGCATCTTGAAAGACTGAAATATCAAAATTGTATACAAAATATAAGAGCCAAAGGAAATTTTTATTGTCATAATTAACATCAGATACATGTTAGGACCTATTTTACTGATTATTCAACTAAACTAACTAGTAGTCACTATGATTTTGAAATTTTAGCTTGAGCCAAAAGCATTGGTTTTGAGAGATACAGATATGAGGTATGATAGAAAACTACAGTGAAAGTTTATATTTTAAAACTGATGACCATGAAAGACACAATACTCCCCTTTGCTTCTCACACACTTATCCCATTGTTCTTGTCACTTGCTGAAGCAGTTCTGGAGGTCCTGTTTCGTGTCTTAGTTTCCTGTCATGCCTGCCTCAATGACCCAAATCTATCCAAAACATTTAACTTTCATTGGCTTTTTGACTTTAGGTAGAACAAAAAGTTTCATAGTGCCAGATCTGATTAATAAGGTAGATGAGGGCACACTGTAATGTTTTTCTAATCCTGTCTTTCCATAGGATGGGACTTGGCAACTGCATTCACCGTATTTTTTATAAAACTTTTTATTCACCAAAGAGAATTTCCATAACAGCTTCAGAAAATAACAAGAGTGATGGAGTGTTTTCAAAATGAGAGGAAGTATTTGGAAGGCAATTAATGACAATGTGTCTTTTACTGCAATATGTTTTTAAAAAAAAATAGATCTTCACCACATATTTCAATCACTCTTTGTATTTATTCACATTTATGGGAGCACGTAATAAATAAGCCTGCTTGTTATGCATTAATTTTAGTTCAGGTCATTTCTTACCTGAATCTTAGCAGCTGCTATCCTCCAATATACTGTTCTTCACTCAATCTTTAAAGTATGGTTAAATTTGAATTTTCTTCCCAACTCATCAATTTGGATGTGAGGCTGAACTAACTCTCTCTTTCTCTCTCTCTCTATCTCCTCTCTCTCTCTGTTTTCTTTTAAAACTCTTTTCTGTTTTACCTATCACAGATACCAAATACCACATCAAAGGAGACATAAATTCATCTTGTTGTTAAAGATTTTTTTATGACACAATTTCTGGAATCTCCTTTAATTCAATTAATCTTTATTACACAAACATCTCTGGTTAGTTCAAAAGCATGAAATACAGGCCAATTCACCTTTTCACTGTTTAAGAGAAAGAAAAACAATATAAAAGAAGTAAAATACTGATATATTAGGGAATGGGATTGGGTAAAAAAAAGTTTTAGTTTTTCTTTTTAGTGTATCAGAAGGCCAGGGGAGGATTTTAATCTGAGTGAGAAGTTTAGTACTTATGAATTCACACTCAAAAGGGACTGTACTACAAATAATGGCAGATTTTGTTAGACTAGTCAAGAACCGATTAGAATACGAACACAGGAACTGACAGAAATAAAGCGAACTTGGTTTCCTTTATTTAGTAATTTGCATAAAATGCCAATACAAAAGTTTGCTAAGTAAGCAAATGAAGCGTAAGAATTATATGAAGAAGACAGTTAAGGATTATGGTTATATTACAAAGCCAATAAAAAATCAGAATAAAATCTGTATTTCCTAGCAATATAAATGTAAATGATAGAACCCTTCACAGTCAATCTGACTCAATCCTTTCATTTTATAGATGAAACTGAAGACTAGAAAACAATGTCAGGTTTGTCCAGCTTCACATTCCTGGTATGAAATTAACTAACAATAGCTCTTTATTTAGCAATAAATAGAACATAGGACAATGTTTTACTACTTGCATTTTTCCAAATTCCAAATTCTTCTGACCCCAGCTGGATTGTGGCATCATGCACACGATAAGTTTTACAGCTAGCATGTTATTGTGTTGTGTGATCATTTCCTTGTACTCCTTCCTTTAGAACCTGATCTGCGTTCTTGAACAGTGTGTGGCCCGCTCCATTTAGACTAACTGTGGGTGCACAAATGTTGAAATATTATACTTTCTAAATCAGTTTCTTGTTTTGGATATTTTCCCTCTCGAAGAGATTACCGGTCTTCTGGTGGTCATTGCCGTCATCATCTAACACCTGCCTTTGCACCATGTGCCAGGAACTGTGCAAACTGCTTTAATGTATTGTCTCATGCAGTCTGTTCAGTCCACGCAGCTGCTGGTAAAGAACTCCGTTTCTGAGTGCTACAAAGAGCTGGCAACAGTGGACGCTTAATGGCAGCTGCAGTGTAACTGGGAGAGTTGTTTTGTGACAATTGACTCTGATTGGTTCTGAGTGCATTTCTTCATTACTCCCAGTTCAGTTAGCAGCCACCATGTACTTGCTCCATGCCAGTCAGAGTGTGATGCAGTGTGCCAGCCTAATGAGTGAACACCAGCATGCCTTTCTTGCGTGACCCCTTCTTTTATGTTCAGAGAGGTCGAACTTTCTGTGTCCCATTTAGGCTTGTGCTGACTGTGCAAGGGAGCTCCCAAGGCTGGTATCCACCTCTTTGCCCATTGTCTTTAATATCTGTATTTTCTCATTGAAGACTCAATATTTGCAACTATTTCTCTCCTCTAACTAGCTGGCTTTTGAAAATGATTTTCCCCACAATTAGAGCTATCAGAGATCATCATTTAAAAATGTTCAATTATAAAATGAGAAAAGACAAAAGCATACAAAGAAAACTTTGGTTATCTGCTTTAGTTAAAAGGCAAAGTCAATGTAAGATCTAGAATTCATAAACTTATGTTCCATTTATTAGACCATGCAGCTCTTTGTGCTATGCACTGTGTCTCAGATGGGAATTCAGAAATGAGCAAAATCTGAGTCGTAGGAGTTCCAGAATGGATCTGCCACCTGCCAGCTAGCATTCAGATCTCAAAGGGGACCTGCTTGCACTTATTTAATGGAAAGATAAATGTGCTCACAGAACTGTTACTATAAATTCATTTAGAAACAGGACAGAGGCTGCACTCACATTTCTCCCTGGTCAGAGCTGCTGGCAGATTTGGTTCACTGTACCTCTGGGAGGTAATACATTCTAGCTAGATTGCAAAGTGTGACTGCTATGCAGAGCTCTCTGATACTTATTTTCTTTACTGATTAAATGAACTTTTTGGTTGAATTCATGTATGCACATACTGTAGGCAAGGCAGTATCTGCAATATTATACAGGATATTACAAAGTAGATACTGTTATCACCTGATAAATGCTTGTGGTCTAGAAAGGAAGATAAAAAGATGAGAAAAATACAAGCAGGTTTATTAAAAGTGGAATGTGCAAGAAAAAAAGAAGATGTAGATCAGGGATACTTATCTAGGAAGTTTCTGGGTATACCTAGAATAAAATTACCTTCACAGAAAAATACTTAATTATTCTTTTAATAGCTGAACTGGAGCAAAATTTATATTCTGTAAATGGTCCATATCAAAATTTTAAAATATGATCATCCCTATAATCCTGCTACGGACATACGTAACAATTATGATTGAGACTAATTACTTTAAATGTACACTATGATATAAATGCAGGGCAACTTTGTAGTCCAGACTGAGATTTGTAATATACAAGATTTCTACCACAAACAAGGGCTGGGAGTTTGGCTCAGTGGCTTAAGTGCCTGCCCTGGTAGGTGCGAGGTTGTGAGTTCAATCCCCGGTGCCGCAAAACAAAAAACAAAAACAAAAACAACAAAACAAAACAAAACAAAACAAGGAACATTATATCGTTAGAAATATAACCCTTCATGGCAAAATTGAAAAAATAAATTGGAAAAGAGCTAGGTTCTAAATTCTTTGAAGTAAGAATTTCAAGAGAATACACAAAATCCATGCTACCTGTAGGACAGAAGGACAGACCATTCTAAAAGAATGTCTCTCCTTCAGGAAAAAAGAAATTATAGACTGATATTTGGAAAGAGAAATCTTGAGTATATTTGAGAAATTTTATATACCATTGTTCTATTTCTGTTTGTATATAGGTCAGAATTTTTCATTTCTATTTTTCATGCTTTATGAAAATAAAGACTATATTTTAATCATTTTGAAACTCCTATAGCATTTATCCCTGAACTTTACAAAGATGTTTATTTATTTATTTTGTACTGGGGATCGAACTCACAACCTCATGCCTGCCAGGCAGGTGCTTAAGCCACTTATCTAAGTCCCAGACTACAAAGATGTTTATTATGGGAGCAATGAAAATCATAAATAATATTAACACACCAAACATAGATATGCCTGGTAATTACAGCTTATTTCAATATTCTTTTATAAATGAGCTCTAAGTACATACATATAAATTTTTAAAATATTTAGAACATCCATTATTATTTTTTGTATGTTGGGAAGTGTTTTAACTATGCATACAAAATAAAAATATCAAATCATACTATTTGGAAAATTTGAGTGCATCTAGTTTTTTAGCTTCAATTATATAAAGTATGTAATAGATGTTTTAGAGCATGAGTAAAATGTAAGCGTGTACACATTTTGTTTATCTTTCAATACATTAAAGACTCATCTGTCAAGAGCCTACTTGAGATACCTGAAGTTGAACTGGATGATGAACCAATTTCAGTGAAAATAGTTTAGCCATAGAAATTACATTTGTCACTCTTCCACCTGCATCTATTGCCCACTTCATTCCTGAGAGTAATTAGATTAGGTGGAAGAACAGCCCAATAATACGCTATTAGATTCATTCATATTTAAATGTTTTTGCAGGCATCCCTCATGATTTTTTTCAAGCTGCCCATTGAGAAAGATCACTATACTTCTACTGAAATGTGGAGTTGGATTGCACAATTACAAAGGTTTGCCTAATGAGTTGCAGGTTGACATTTTTTATAGTTTAAAAAACTTATTTTGGAAAGGAAAACAAAGCTCCAGCTCTAATCTTGTCTAAGGAAACCTCTCAAGGTGCCTGCCAGTCTTTTTGGAAGATGCACACATGAACAAGCAATGAACAATGCATGTCCGCTTCACCTCTGTTTTAGTTAACACTGTCTCACCTATTTCATCTGTAAGTCCTTCAGGGATACAACTCCAGGGTGAACACATTATTGTAGCTTCCAAATATTATGTGATATATGTAACTGTACTTGAAAGAGAGAAAATTGGGCCAACTGTCATGTCTTCTTTACTGATATCTCCCATTCCAATTTATGCTTTATTTTTATAATTTAGGATGTAAGTGATACAGATTTATCTATCTAACCAGCTCATATGGCTTTTAGTAATCTAATTGTTTACATATTCAGCATTAATGTAATTTGTTAGGTTACTATTGTATGTAATCCTGAAGCATTCTTTAAAGTAGCTGTGATGTATAAAGAAAAAAAAATTAAATATTTTGGTTTGGGAACTAAAATTGTACTTTGGAGCCTAGCTTAGAGACAAACTAGATGGGACCCATACTTGGTATTCATCAAAGTGCTTCACAATAGAAGACTCTTTCTTAGTTTCCTTTCCTTTATTAAATTCTTAGGTTTGGTGGGAATATGGCCTATAAAATGTAGTGGTTTTGATGATTTGGATGGTGATTTTAAGAGTTAGGATTTACATGAGTCTTATTTCTGCCAATTTTTTCCTGATCTTAGTTTAGGAGAATTACTCTAATGTTTGTAAGCTTTAGTTTCTGACTCTCTAAAATAAAACAGTGATATTTAAAATATGTGGTCTTTGTGAGAATTAAATAAAAAGAGAAATCATCCTAGTTGTGAGGCAAACAATAGGCATTCGGTGTAATGTAATAGTAACAATAATATAAAAATAATGATGACGATTTTACCTGTGTCTCTCCGTTTCATCCTTTCTTTCTTTCCTTCTGTTTTCAAGAAAAAGCAAAGTATTTTACTCAATATGAGAGAGCTAAGACTTATCAAAAGCAGCAAAATCTCTAGATTTGAAAGAAAGAGTAAAATCCCTAGAATTTAAGCTAGAATTTGAAAGATGCTGTAGGCCCTTTGCCCTTTGAAAATCTCCTGCTGAGAATTGGATAGAAGAAGACTAGAGTGAAGAAGAGGGGCTTTGGGAAGTGTTGAACTGTGAGGAGTTAAAGATTAGATTTCCTCATTCTAGAATTTTATGCTTCTTAAGTAGTCTTTGTATCCCATCTGAGTCAGGATTCCTTAGGATTGCATGCTGCTCTAAATTTCTTCTTGCATTCTAATTTGTATGTGTCTTTTTATTTTCTATATCATATTTTATTTTATTTTAAAAATGATCTTTCCCTGGGCATTGTAGGGCCTTCATTTAATTCAGTTCCTACATTTTATATGATCATTTTTAGGCCATTTTTCTATATTTATGGTGCTCAGATTTTACTAATAGTTGGTCACAGTCAGTGACAGTAGGATCTTCCAACAGTGACTTGGTGGTTCCCTCAGTCAGTGACTGGGAGTATAGGTCCATGAGTTGAGCATTCCTAACTGTACTTGGCAATTTAACCTGTTCATTTCATCTCAATTTCCTTTGAACCAAGTACTTTCATTTAATAATATTCGGTATACACAGATAACGTTTTGGAGATATACTGTCAATATGGTGCTGCTTTTAAGAAGCCTTAGTATTTACAAGAAGTCATATTAATCAGTCACCATTAATGCAATTCAATTCCTGAGGTTTCAGTTGTTTTCTGTTTCTAAATTTCTTTAAGTGCTGTTCTCTGTACTATAGCTTAGAAATCTACATCTTTAGTGAAATTGTTCCTGGCTAACATTCTTGATTTTGAACCTGGCCTAGTATTTAGCCTAATTGTATACACTGATGTACTTCCTTTTCATATATATTTTTCCTTTTTTATAAATTTGTATATGACAACTCTACCTGTTCTTACTTTGCAGTGCATTTCACTATGTGAATATTTATTGCTTATCAAAAATCATACAGATTAAAGCATTCAAATATTTATTGGCATGTCTCTTACCTTCTATCTTCAAACTCACTATTTTTGTTAATTAAATGCAGAATGTTGAGCAAGGAACTTAGATAGAAAGTATAGACTCTGGAGAAGTTGCCTGCATTCCAATCCAGTTCTCTGATACATCTTGAGTTAGCTGTCTCTGCTTTACTTTCCTATTTGATACAAATATGATAGATTTCCAACTGGACGATTGTGGAATTAAAGGAAATATTTTAAGGAAACTACTGTATGCAGAGTAAAAACAGAATGAGTGTTAGCTATTTATACTAATAACAGAAAATTTTCAAGCACATGCATTCCTATGAAAATAAGGAAACATCATGAAATACTATAATTTCCTCATAACTTTTTGAAGTAGAAAGAATAATACATATACAACTTTGCAAAGAGGATACAAATGGTAAGTCTGAAATGATATGAAGAGTAAATGGGAAACAATTACAAGATATCAAATAAACAACTAGTCTAAAAGGAGAACAAAAAAAATCACCCCACTGAAAAATAATCTGAGTGACTTCAAAAGTCCTATTCACCATTTTATCACAAATCAACAGACTTTAAAGTGTAAATTCAAAGAGTAATTTGTTGACAAATTATTCATTTTTAAAAAATTAAATTCATTTTAAACTGATAGACGTAAACACAAAAATCATACACGTTTAAGGGACACTGTGTCCCTTTCAGTAAATGGCAGATTGTGCAGTATTGTTGCAGATTAGAAGTATCTTTCTCTTCCAAGAGTTACAATTTCTTTTTTTTTTTTTTTTTTTTTTTGGCACTGGGAATCGAACTCAAGACCTTGTGTTTGCCAGGAAGGTGCTTGTGCTGCTGAGCTATATCCCTGGCCGAAGATTTACAATTTTTTTATGTTGAAAATACACAAAATTATTTCTAGTTTTTTTGAATCATACAATATAGTACTGTTGTATATCGTCATCCTCGTATACAAGAGCAGCAGAACTTCTAATTATACATTAGTACCCATTGTTCAACCTTTCCTTTTGCTCTCTTCTCCTGTAGTCAGCCTCTAGTAAACACAACTCCACTCTTAACTTCTGGGAGATCAATTTTATATTCTATGTAGAAGTGAGAGTATACAGACTTGTCTTTTTCTGTCTGCTTAATTTCACTTAATATAATGATCTATAGTTTCATCCATGTTTTTGCAAATGACATTATTTCATTCTTTTTTATAGCTGAGTAGTGTTTCATTCTGTATATGTACCACGATTTTTAAATCCATTCATCAGTCAGTGGACTTATGTGATTTCCACTTCTTGAGTACTGTGAACAGTACTGCAAAAACAGGAGTTTAGCTGTCTTTTTAACATACTGACTTCATTTCCTTTGGGTTAATATTCAAGAATGACTTTGATGAATACTATTGTAGTTTCATTTTTAAGTTTTTGAGGCAACTCCATAATATTTTCCATAGTGGCTATATTAATTTATATTCTATTGACAGTGTATAAGTGTTCCATTTTCAGTATATTCTCATCATCTCTTGTTATCATTAGTCTTTTTAATAGCAGTCATTATTACTGGGGTAAGCTGATATCTCATTGTGCTTTTCATTTGCATTTCCCTGATGATTAGTAATGTTGAGCATCTTTTCATATGCCTGGTACTATTTATATATCTTCGTTGGAAAAATATCTATTTATGTCTATTGCCAATTTCTAATCATATTATTTGTTTTTTGTTTTGTTTACCCATTGAATTTCTTGAGTTCCTTATGTTTCTGCATATTAACCCATCAGTGGTATAGTTTGTAAATGTTTTCTCTAGTTCTGTAGGTCATTGTTTCTTTTCATGTGCGAAAGCTGTTTAGCTTTATGTAATACCATTTGTTTAATTTTTGGTTTTCTTACTTGTGCTTTTAGGATCCTTTTAAAAAAATGTTTCTTAACTCAATTTCCTTGAGAATTTTTACTACATTTTCTTTCAAGAGTTTCATGGTTCAAGTCTTACATTTCAGTTTGTAATCCACTAATAATTTTAACTGGTATGAGACAGTGGTCTAGTTTTATGCTGCATATGTATATCCAACTTTGCCAGGGATTTTATTGAAAAGACTCTTCTCCAATAAATATCCCTAGGATATATGTGAAAAATATATTTTCTGCAGATGTGTTGGTTTATTTCTAGACTCTCTATTCTGTTCTGTTTACCTATATATTCATTTTATGCCAATATTATGCTATCCTGATCATTGTATCTTTGTAGTATATTCTGAAGTAAGGTAGTATAATACCTACTGATTTATTTGGTTCAATATTATTTTGACCATTCAGTAATTTGTCATTCCATACCAATTATATTATTATTTTTGCTAGTTCTGTGAATAAAGTTCATTGATAGGCATTGCCTTGAATTGGTAGGTCACTTTAAGTAGTGTGGGAATTTTAACAAGATCAATTTTCAATCCATAAATATAGGATGTCTTTCATTTCTTTGTATTCTCTTCAATTTCTTCCATGAATGTTTTATAGTTACATAGCAAAAGTCTTTCATCTGTTATTTAAATGCATTCCTAGGCATTTTGTATTATTTTTCAGCCATTTAATGTGAGATTGCTTTCTTGGTTTTTTTCAGACAATTTAAATATTGCTGTATAGTAACGGTATTTATTTGTATGTTGATTTTATGTCCTGCACTTTGCTGAATTTGTTCATTAATTCTAAAACATTTTTTGGCTGGTGTTTTGGAGTTTTATATATGAAAGATTATGTAGACACAGTTTTTTCTCTTCCAATTTGGGTTCTCCTTATTTCTATCTCTAGTGTGATTACTCTGGCTAGGACTTCTAGTATTATGTTGAATAAAAGTGGTGACTGGTTACCCTTGTCTTGTTGTAGATCATAGAGTCAAATATTCAACTTTCCACCACTGAGTATGCTGTGAGGTACTGGCTTGTTATAAAAGGCCTTCATTATTTTGTAGTATGCTACCCGTGTACCTAAATTGTTCAGCACTTCTTGTCATGAAAGAATAGTGAATTTTCCCTGATGCCTTTTCTACATCTATTGAGATGATTATGTGAATTTTGCTCCTCATTCTGTGACTGTATTGAATTATGTTTTTGATTTGCATATATTTAGCCATCTTTTCATCCTTAAGCTGAATTATAATTTATCATGTTTCATAACCTTTATAAGGTGTTATTGAATTCTTTTTACTAACATTTTGTTGAGGATTTCTCAATCCATGTTCATCAAGTATATTGGCCTACAGCTTTTTTTTTTTTATTGTTTTATCCTTGTCTGGTTTTGGTATCAGGTTAATATTGGCCTCCTAGAATGAGTTAGGAAGAATATCTTTTCCTCCTTTAAATACTTGTTAGAATTCAGCAGTGAAGACATCTGGTTCTGGGCTTTTCTTTGCTATGAGACTATGTTATTACTGATTCGATATTGTTATTCACTATTGGTCTTTTCAGTATCTATTTCATCATAATTCAATATAATTAAGGCATATGTGTCCAGAAAATTAGGTGTTTGTTGTAGGTTATCAAATTTGTTGGAATATAGTTTTTCATAATAATCTCTGATGATTTATATTCCCATGGTATCAATTGTAATGTAGTCTCATTTTCGTATCTGATTATATTTGAATCTTCTTCCTTTTTTCATAGACTAGCTAAAACTTTAAACAGCAATTTCATCTTTTCAAGAAAATAGCTCTTGATTTTATTGATCTTTTGCATTATATTAAGTATTTATTTACTCTTGCTGGATCTTTATTATTGCTTTCCTCCTGCTAGCTTTAGGTTTGATTTATTCTCACTTTTTTACTTTCTTGATATATAACAATATGTTGTTTGAAATGTCTGTGTTTTTTTTTTTTTTTTTTTTTTTTTTTTTTTTTTTTTTTTTTTTTTTTTTTTTTTTT